>JAUCNO010001513.1:217941-229525 GCA_032353835.1 Enteromius viviparus
ATGTTCAGTGCTTTGCTACAATCTGTATTGTTAAAAGCGCTATATAAATAAAAGTGACTTGACTTGACTTGACTTCACCAGGTTTGCACAAACTGCAAGAGGGATTTTGGCCCACTCCTCGAAACAGATACAGAACAACTTGTTCTGGAGGTTAATTGGGTATAAATGTTATTCCACAATAAAATTTGTTTAATATATATGTAGGTCAATAAGTTTGACATTGACTTTACATCAAATCAACATAAAATTTTAAGCATCAAGTTGAAGTCATATTGACATTACATTGACATCATAGATTCACTTGTTTATTGAGGATTTAAGGAAATTTGTGTAAAATGATTTTGTAGTAAGCTTCATAAAGTTTAAATATAATTATGTTTCTAACTGAGGCCTTAAAATACTGGTTTGTGGACAGTATTCATTATAAAAATGAAAAAAAAAAATGTTCACTGTATCTTATCTTATATTCATTCTTCCCTTCGAATTATTACTTTTAAAATCATATCATAATCAGGGTCGTTGCCAGAAAATCTGCAATGATCTATTGACTAATGAGTGCCGTATAATCCATTTAAAATTAGAATAGAAAAGCTTGAAAAATGTTGAAAATGTGACAAGATTTTATCTCGATATTGCAACAAGTAGCCTAATGAGCAATGGATCGGACAAAAAATCTGTGTGTAACGTTCAGCTGGATGTGCCCATCCAGACCACTGGTGGGCCCTCCAGTGCCCAGGACTACTGTTATGTGATTTCTCTCTGTTTGCTCTCAGCCATCGCATGAGAGTGACTGAGGAGCAAATCAAAGACTGATTTTTGGCAGGCTTAGACCCCGAATTACTGTACGTGGATGAACACGTTTGGACTTTGGGACAGCTGATTGCACGTCTCCTCGCCTTGCTCCTGTGACACTATGCATTAAGGATATGACTCGGAGTTAAAGCTTTTTAATTTTAAATTCCAACAACTATATAAAACTATAGTACAAATCATAAAATAAAATACAAATTATAGACTAATGACATTCATTATAAAGATTATAAAAGTCTTGCCAAAACGAATTTATTTAAAAAGAAACTAAAATGCACCATAAGACTATTCAGCACGAATAACAGATTGTCACGCCTTGTGTTTTGTTTATTGTCTGCACTGTTTAGCTTTGGTTTCATTTTTGTATTGTCTTCCTGTGTGCCCTTATTTGGTCCTTCCTGTGTCATTTGTAATTATGAGTTAATTTCCTTCCACCTTTTTTAGTTTGAGCTTGTCAGTCATTGTAGATGTGTTACCCTACGTGTGTTTCTTTGAAGATTATTGTAGATTCTGCCTTGCTTTTGATTTCCTATTAAATGAGATTTACGTTTAATTGGAACTTGTGACTCCCGAGTTCCTTCTCCACACACTCAAGCGTGACAGAATGACTGACCTTAAACGAAGGATGAGGACGATGATTAGTCCTGAGGAGATCCTCCGCTGTCTCCTCGATGAGCTGACTCCTCTTCCCGGTCCGGACGAGCAACGGCCAGGAGGGCTTCCTCCCTTGCCCGGCTCATGGACAGATCATCGGCGGAGATTACAGCTACGAGAGCGCCTTCCGCGAACTCACGCTGCAAGAGCGGATGAATGAACTCACGCTGCAAAAGCGCATGAATGAACTTGCGCTTTCCGAGCGCCTTCCTGAACTCGCGCTACAAGAGCGCATGAATGGACTAACGCCTCTTCCCGGACCACACAAGCAACGGTCAGGAGGCCATCCTCCCTTGCCCAGCTCAAGGCTCGCTCATCGGCGGAGTCCACTACCAAAAGTGGCACCTTATGGGGTTCCATTAGGGCCAAAAACGAAAAAATTGTTCCCTGATCCAGTCCCTAGTTTATGGCCGGGAGAGTTGTTTCCTGATCCCGATCCAGTCCTTAGTTTACGGCCGGGAGAGACGTTTCCTGATCCCGATCCAGTCCCTAGTTTACGGCCGGGAGAGACGTTTCCTGATCCCGATCCAGTCCCTAGTTTACTGCCGGGAGAGCCGTTTCCTGATCCTGATCCAGTCCCTAGTTTACGGTCGGGAGTGCCGTTTAATAAGCCCATACCTGCACTCAGATGGGGGCTAGTATAGCCCGTTTCTGCCCCTAGATTGCGGCTAGTAAAGCCAGTTCCTGTCCCTAGATTAAAGCCAGCGCCACTGCCTGTCACACTACCAGAGCCAGAGCCAATGGTAGAGGAGGACCTGCTGCCGTGGCCTGATCCACCTGAGCCTATAGTGGAGAACTTCTTATCATGGCACGACCCACCAGAGCCCGTGGTGGATGAGGACCTGCCGTCTTGGCCAGAACCTGAGCGCGCATCGCCTTCACTTGCATCTGAGCGCGCATCGCCTTCGCCTGCACCTGAGCGCTCAACGCCTTCGCCTGCACCTGAGCGCGCAACGCCATCGCCTGCACCTGAGCGCACAACGCCTTCACCTGCACCTGAGCGCGCAACGCAGGCTAAATTCCCGCCCTCCCACCCACTTCTGCTCTCTGTCTCATTGTCGTCTGACAGTCCTGCGGCTCACCCTCAAATCACCGTCCAACCAGAGCGAGCCATGCTGGACTACCATCCTCCGGCATCATTTGGCTCGGGGTACTCCTCAACTCCTCCTCCAGTCGCCGATGCCAGCACTCCATCTCAGTCCTCCAACCCGCCTGCTTCGTTGTGGACCTTGGCTCCCTTATCTCCTTCAGGGCTCGTCCGACCACTAGCTCTGCTGAACTTGGTCTTTCCGCCCACTCCGCCTTGGTCGGTCGAGGTCCATCTGCCGCCTCTGGACTCCATCACTGCGGCTGCGCCTCGTGGCTCTGTCCTGCCGGCTATGACGGACCCCTCATTTCCTCCGGCTCCGCCTTCCTGTCTGCCCTTATTTGGTCCTACCTGTGTCATTTGTAATTATGAGTTAATTTCCTTCCACCTGTGTTTCCCCAGCTGTGTTGTGTCTTGTGAATTACACTCACCGGACACTGCACTTATTCGCAATCACAAAAGTACATTATTTGCTTTAAAGGCTTGCAGATTAAACATTTCATATTTGTGCTGTCCGGATGAGCTTTTATTGTATTAAATTCAATGAGGACCAGCTACTGTTTGGTTACTCAAAATATCTTATTTTGTGTTTAGCACAAGAAAGAATTGGGACATGTAAGTGAGTAAATGACACGATTATAAATTTTGTGTGAACTATCCCTTTAATGACAAGCTTTTCCAGCGCATACACCTGAAGCACGTGCACTAAAAGCCTGTCAAATAGCACCCTAATTACTGAACGTCTAGGTTACGAACGTAACCCACGTTCCCTGAAGGAGGGAACGGAGACGTTACATATGGGATCTCGCTTGAGAGACCAATCGCGTTCGAGTCCTTTGGAAAAAGCCAATGAATATTGGCCTGCAATGATTACAGCCAGGTGCATCTTATCACAGCGCGAGCATAAGAAGGCACGGCTGGATTGCAGACGCAGGTTTTCGCTGAGGAGCCGAGCCGGCGTCAGCGCGACCCAGGTTCGTGGCAGAAAGCGGAGTAAGTAAGGCCACTGTACGCACTGTATGTATTAAAAAAAAAAAAGTTGACATGCTCAAACCTTACCTGGTTGAATTATATTTTTAAATTAAATTTTTAGCTGCTGCCATGTTCTTTTAATACCTGCATGATTGCACCTACATGAAAATTACAATTAGATTCAATAACATAGTTTTAAGTTTTACCTTTGATATTACTGCAAAAATAATATTAGCTTATAATAATATTGTCACAAGCCGCACCTCTGTGGCTCCCTCTGGAACCCAGCAGCGGAAACCTTCGCCAGAATTCTAGTTCCTACCCGGACCCTTTTCACCCCACGTTCCTTGGCTTCTTTCGGACTATTTCCCGCCACCTGGGGCCTATTTAAGCCATCATTGGACAGCACTCTTTGCGAAGTTTTGTTTCTGCCTAGCATTGCAATCATGAGCGACTTGACTTTCTGGTTGTTTATTTGGACTGTTTATTGGACTATCGATCTTCTGCCGCCTGCCCCGACTTCCTGCCTGTCTTATTCACTGTGAGTTTTGGATTTCCCTTGTTGATATTGTTTGCCCGTGAACTGAACCTAGCCTGTACGACTACGAGTTTAAATAAAGCCCGTATATGGATCCAAACGAGTCTGAGAGTTCGTCACAGAAAACTTCGCCGCAACCAGATCCAGCGGCTTTCTATCTGATGATGGGAGAAATGGGTCGACAAGCTTCTATGCTTTCCACTCATCAGGCTCAGTTGGAAAAGCTTACTGGATTAACGTATGAGTTGGTTCGATCCATCCAGGCGCTTACCACAGCTACAGCGGCCCTGACACAAGCCGCGACCTCACGGCCCACACCCCCCAGCGCTCAGCCTCCTCCAGCGGTGGCCGCTGCATTCAACACCCCGGCGCGGGTCTCGCTCCCGGAAAAATATGATGGCACGGCAGGCAAGTGTGAAGGGTTTTTATTACAATGTGACATTTGTATGAATCAGCAGCAGCAGCATTATAACTCTGATGAAAGCAAAGTTTCATTGATCTGTTCGCTGCACACGCTAAAGCATTGGATTGGGCTACTGCGCTATGGAAGGGCCGCAATATGTCTTTTCCTCCGTACCGGAGTTTCACAAGAGAATTCAGAGAAGTGTTTGACCACACCGCTGATGGTCGGGACGCGAAGGACGAGTTAATGTCACGTAAACAAGGCAATTTGTCGGCAGCTGATTACACCATGTCATTCCGCACGCTCGTGGCACAAACCGGCTGGGATGCGGATCCCCTGCTCACCGTGTATCGTCGCGGACTAAGAGAGGACCTGCAGATGGAGCTAGCGAGCCGCGATCAAGGCATGAGTTTAACTGAATATATGGATTTGGCTATTCGAACTGATCACATCCTACGGTCCCGCAGACCCTGCCGAAACACTGCTCAACTCCCGTTCACTCGAACCATCCAGGGTCCCGCCGAACCAATGCAGATTGGATCTACTCAGTTATCCCGTGAGGAGCGTGACCGGCGTATATTCAACAATCTGTGTCTTTATTGTGGACAACCTGGCCATCTCCGTGCCGCCGGCCCCGTGCGTCCACCATTACCCAAGACCTATCGGGTGAGTGCCGTTTCAATTAACCCTGTCATGTCTGTTGATGTTCAACTGATTTATCAAGATACTAAAATTAGCGAAGCTTTTGTGGATTCTGGGGCTGCGGGGAACTTTATTGACGAGAAGTTTGTAACTAAACATGGCCTTCCTCTTCTTGCATGTTCCCCGACGATGACGCTGGCAGCCCTCGACGGTCGGCCCCTAGGCACGGGGCGTGTCACACAGCAAACCACCACCATCACTCTGTGCACCAGCTCACAACACTCAGAGGAAATATCCCTCCATGTCATCCACTCACTGGATCACCCGCTCATTTTGGGACTGCCCTGGCTCAGAAAACATAATCCTACCATCTGCTGGCAGATTCGTCAAATTACACAGTGGTCTGATTTGGGCAGAGTATGCACAGAACTCCCTCCGTAAAGCCTCAACCCAGCTTACTCCTTTCCCATGCATACTGGACTTCCAACCTCCATTGTTCCCCTGGTCAGGAAAGCCTACCGATCTGCCCGCCGTCGATGACTGGCTAAGGAGGAGCGAACAAATCTGGGACAGCACCCATGTTCACCTCAGAAGCGCTGTTCGCCGCCTCACTCAGCAGGCCAACCGACTCCGCAGACCTGGTCCCCCCTACGAGCCCGGCCAGTGGGTTTGGTTATCTACCCGAGACCTCCGTCTACGCCTCCCCAGTCGCAAGCTCAGTCCAAGGTACGTGGGTCCCTTCAAAATCCATGGTGACTCGTAATATCTGCGCTCCACGGATAATGCCTTTACATAGTCGCGGTGTACAAGCTTAACTCTGAATTAGTCTACTCAGAGTTGATTGCACTTACTCAGATCAGCTGTTCTGAAACTCAAAGCTCCAGGTTTTAATGTTCTGTTCGGAACGGAAGTGCAGTGTTTTGACCTACGACTATGCCGTTTCACAGTCCCCCACTTGCCGTGCTGCAGGGGCTCTGCCGGAATCAGTGTACACAAGCTGAACTACCTGCATCCAAAGCCGTATCTACTGTATAACCCTCATGTTCTGATTGTCCTCTGTTAAAGTTTGGATGCGTGTCTAAGACAGATCTTCTCTGTCAGCCTAACTATATCCCTGCATTCATCGCATGTGACACCCTCATCACTGACAGAGAGAGATAAACTGTACATGTGGCATGACGTGCAAACAACAAGAGAAGGAGAAACCATACTCACAGAGATGGAATATTCACCTAGCACTGTTGTTTGATAAACTTGTGAAAAACATAGCTAACGAGAAACTAAATGGAGCGAACAATAAGTTAAATGGAGCAAGAAAAAATAAAATGACAAGCAGACTGACAAAGTAACGCTAATGAGCTGCACTCAATGAGCGATCAAAAATCAAATAGGTTTGATATATAGTATAGGAAATATTGAGGGAGTTAGGTTATATATTATTAATTTAAGCAGCAGAGAGGGATAGACAGAAATACAAAGCTACGTATCCAAGCTACAAACTGCAATGAGCAGTAGTGATACACCACCACTCTGTGATGCATGTATCAGCTGCTCACTTATACTCACACAGTGATCAGTTGCAGCTGGATGCAATCAGTGCATTTCAATGCCCATTCTCTCTCTTGTGAGATCCCGATTTGTCAGTCACCGATGTGACTCCTCGTGACCAACTGAAAGGGAACTCAAACATTAAAAGAACCATTTTAAAAATGGAAAAACACTAATGAAGTAAACAATTACTTATATTAGTGAAAATTGGAAGTGGAAATGAAAAGTCCCACTTAACTAACATTAAGAGTCAAACAAGTCTGTTTTCTGATTTGAAGATTTTAATATGTCATACATGGTTAATCTCATGTTTGGGGCATAAGATCACAAAGTAATTGCTTTGTAAATTTCATTGCCATGTGATGGTTCATTAACAAAATCACTTAGCAATTCATAATGCAAACATTTTTTAAACCCCCAAACCCTTCCGATGAGAGAGAGTGAAATAAAGTTGGTTTGGGAGAAGGATTTTTTTGGACTTTAGAATCTTTCATAAGATTCTGAGTATACATAAACACTAGTTTAGTAAATTGCTTAAACATGTACATTGGTTTGCACAAACCATAACTATAACATAAATATGTTCATGTCCACTCAAACAACTGATAATGTTCTGTTTATAATTTATGTTTTTGTGGTAATTTATTATATGAAAATGCTCTATGCATTGTTAATTTTCAGGCAACTTGTGCACTCTAGTTTCATGCATGGATGTCTGTCAGGATCATCTTTTTCATCTTTCAGTTCTTTTCAACTTAAACCCATGTAGAAAAATGTTATTTTGTTGCTGAGAGCCTCTGCTGTGCTAGAACATAATGGAGCACAATGATCAGAGGATAAAAAACACAGTGGCACTGACAAATGTAGCTTTTCCCATGCATGAAACATTATGCTCCTTCATCAGGGGCTAAATAACCCCTTATTTATCTGCCTGAGAAAAAGAATAGATTTCCAGGAACCTCTCGTGGTATATGGCACATGGTATATGTTCCATGAAATCTGGGCTAAAGAGCTCCTGACATATTTTCTGAATTTCAATTAGATGTGGTTGTTGTGAAAGCAGGCATTTATACCTTAGTTGGCACTGCTCAAATAGATGCCAAATATCTGTAAAGAGACCTCAATGCATTTTAATCAAGTACGATCTACAATGAACAAATACTTTTTAGTTTTTAGATAATTAAATCTAAACCTGTCAACAAATATTTTTAAGTCATCATTAATAATAAGCATTTGCTTTTAAATGCACCTTTTATGTTTAACATTATTTAGCAGACTTAGCCATTTCTGTTTATCTTTTTTTTTCAATTGACATTTGGGCCTAACTATATAAGGAATCGCCAGCAGAAATACAGTCACTGAAGTTGTTACTGAGGGTTAACACATCTACATAACAATAAGGGCTTTACTGCAACACTACTAAAATGGTTTCTGCTTAGTAGTTTTACAAAAATCTTGTAAATCACTGTTTATGTACCTTCCAAGATTAAGAGGCAATGGTGTATGTAGCTGGAGGATTACGTATGGATACTGATGCAGAAATTATAATTTGTTTCCTCATGTCCATCAAATATTATCCTGTGGCACTGGATAAATAATTTTTAAATTCCATCTGAAAGTATATACTTTAAGCATATACAACCAGACCGAGTGCTGGGTAGCAATTTATTTAGCTATTTCATTGTTTCATTTGCATATTAAACTGTCACTTCTGAAATAAAACTATATTGTGCTTACAGTTGTGTGTCAGTGGCAGGCCTTAAACCCTTAAAAGGAACACTAAATTATTCTACTCTATGCGAAAAAAAAAACATGTTTCAGACCCCCTGCATGTATGGATTGACATATTAAATTGTTCCTGTAAAAACATGAATAATTGAGAAGAATGGAGAAAAATGTGTCGCAAAATCCCCGGCAACTGTGTTAGAGACCAAGATGGCAGCGTGTGCACATGAACAAGACCAAGATGGCGGTGCGTACACATCGCGGGGCTCAGACTTTTTTTCTGCTCATTTCGGAGCTGTTCGTAAAGAACAGTAGTGCTTTTACATCTTTCACCCAACAAGAGCTTCTGGATGTGAGATCGTGAGAACACCAGAGGCGCGTCCTAACCAACCGTGCAGAAGTGCTCGAAGGTGCCGTCTAATGAACAAACTTCATGTGGCCATCAGTAAACAACAGACTGATCACCCGGAGGCTGCATTTATTTTTGCAGGGGATTTAATCACTCAAACTTAAAGACAGTGCTCCCAAAATTTCATCAAAACATTTCCTGTCACACCAGAGGAAACAAAAGACCATGCATTTACAAACATGGCTAAAGCCTATGATGTGACCCCCTCCCCCAATTAGGACAATCAGATCAACTTTCTTTGTTCCTCACCCCCAAGTACCCCCCCCCCCCCTCCCATCAACTGTGTGAAGCCATCAGCAAAGTCCAACAAATTGAAGCTTGAGGAGCACTTTTCCAACTCTGACCCTCAACGCTTGTGGCAGGTCATTCACACCATTAAAGACTACAAACCCTGCAACTCCACCCCCACAACCACACATGTCCTCTTTCTGAATGAGCTTAATGGCTTTTATGCTCACTTTGAAAGAGCCAACAAACAACCCGCTATCAGGATCTCCCCCTCAAATGACCACTCGCCCATCATACTGACCTCCTTAAATGTTTAAACTGCACTGAGCCGGATCAATGCGCGCAAGGCTGCTGGACCAGACAGCATCCATGGGCGCATACTTAGAGCATGTGCAGAGCAGCTCGCCTGGGTTTTCACAAACATTTTTAACATGTCTTTTGCACAAGCAGTTGTTCCAACATACTTTAAATCCACCACCATTGTGCCACTGCTGAAACACAGCGACCCAACATGCTTGAACAACTACTGCCCTGTAGCGCTCACACCCATCACCGTCAAGTGTTTTGAGCCGCTAGTCTTGGGACATCTGAAGGACTCTCTCCCATTGACTCTGGACCCACACCAGTTTGCTTATCATAGCAATAGTAGCACAGAGGATGCAGTCTCCATAGTGCTGCACTCGGTACTCACACACCTGGACAATACATTTTTTTGTTGACTTCAGCTTAGCATTCAACACTTTCTAATAGACCACAGCATGTCAGGCCACATCTGTTCCACTACCATCACACTCAACACTGGTGTACCACAGGGCTGTGTGCTGAGCCCCTTCCTCTATTCCATCTTTATCCCTGACTGCAGACCTGTACATAAATCCAACTCCATCATCAAGTTTGCAGACGATACTACGGTGATCTGTCTCATCAGCTACAACGATGGGGAGGTCCAGCATCTAGCCACGTGGCGCACAAACAATAACCTGCTCCTTAACACCAACAAGACCAAGGAGCTTATTTTGGACATCAGGATGGAGAGAAAAGGCTAATGTGATCCCATCGACCTTAACGGGATGGGTGTTGAGCCTGTGTCATCCTTTAAGTTCCTGGGGACCCACATCTCGGAGGACCTGACCTGGACCACCAACACCTCCAGCCTGGTCAAGAAGGCTCACCAGAGCCTCTTCTTCATGAGAACACTAAAGAAGAACCAGCTGTCCTCAGCCATCCTGGTGAGCTTCAATTGCTGCTCATTAGAGAGCATCCTAATCAACTGTGTCACAGTGTGGTATGGGAGATGCTCTATTGCTGAGCGTAAGGCACTGCAGTGGGTGGTGAAAACTGCCCAACGCATCATAGGGACTCCACTTCCATCAATTGAGGAAATCCAGAAAGAAATACTGTCATACAGAATACAGTGTTCTTAAGCACTCCTCTCACCTTGCCCACAAACTGTCTTCTCTCCTGCCTTCGGACAGGCGCTTCAGGTTACCATGGACTAAAGCTAGCAGACTGAGGAACTGCTTTTTCCCAGAGCTCTGCCCCATACTGACTTCTTTGCTCCCCCCTACATACACTCTACCCATAACTATTGCACCATTTAACATCCATCTGTACATCTATCTGTAAATATAATACAGTTTCTTCTTGTACATATCGTCTATAAGAACAGTCCTGGTTAGACCTAAACTGCATTTCGTTTCCTTGTACGTGTACATGTGTAATGACAATAAAGTTGAATCTAATCTAATCTAAAACTGTAAGGCGCTGTTGCAGTGCGATTTTCTGAAGTTCTCACTCAACAACAGACTAATGTATACTTGCAAATATTGACAATTCTCCCACTCAACTATGGTCTACTGCATTCTATTTTTCTGCATAAATGGTGAAGGATGGGGCACAAAACTGGCATACCTCTCTGGAGCCTTGAGAGGAAGAGGACAAAGGAGAAAGGAAAAACTGTGCACGAGTTAGAAGTATTATTTAGGTACGGCAAGATCAGCAGTCAGCAGGATTTTCCGATTTGCCCCATTTAATCTCTGCTGCCCTGAATATAGAGTGATGCTTACAAAGAACATGAGATAGCCAGGGGCAGGGAGGGTGGTGTGGTCTGGCCAGAATAAAAGATGACAAACAGTGTCCACACAATTTTTTATTTTTTTTATTTTAAATCAATGCATGAATGAAAGGTAACACTTTATAATAACGACACCCTATGAATCATTAGTTAAGCATTAGTAAATAGTCAGTTCATCCTTTATAAAACATTGTTTAAACATTAATAGTCATTAGTGAGCAGTTTATAAATACAGCTATAAATGCCTTGTTCTTGATTTATAAGCATATCTAAATGTACAAAAGATATAAAGCTCAGTTACCTTCCTAACAGAAAAAATAAACAAACACAAAATGGAGGGATACACAACTATAATTTTTAAGATGCTAAATAATGGGTCAATATCACTATAAAGTGCCCTTTGTTGTCCCATTTGTTGAGTTATTTTGGCCATTTTGTGTAATAATACTATTCCGGTTGGATACAAGTAATGTATAAGTACTTTAATACACTTT
>JAUCNO010001513.1:268167-286501 GCA_032353835.1 Enteromius viviparus
ATAAAAAATTAATGCTTTGAACCTTAGAATCTTTGAATACATTTTTTATACACCAATTGGACCCTTGGTATGGCCCTTTTCATATTGCTCCTAGATGACTGTGATCCCTGATTGTAATGTCAGTAGCACCTTGTAGGTCGCTCTGTAAGTAATTGCCACATTTACAGAACAAAGGTAACTGTTCACACGTGATTAAGGATATTAGTTAAAAACAACCGGGCCAAATGACCAATGGCCCCTCTCTGGGAGTTCCAGTGTTAAAGGAGTGCACAGAGTACAGCTTCAGTCCATGGGGGAAATACTAGTTAAATATTAAGAGGTATTTCATGACATTTGCATGGGGTATTTTCAGGTATCTCACACAAACTTAATTGACATTGATTCCACAGTTATGCCATGTTTTTTTTTAAAGCCCACCCAGTTCCTTATCTTTTATTATCTATTTTTGAATCTGTGCAAAGTTTGCCACGCTCATGGTGGTCTTAGCCAAAAGACAGGGACTTGAGGATTTGCTGTGATCATCGTTGTACTAGTAAATATGTAGTAAATATGGCTGTTAAGCCTGATGTGTACCCCATACCCACAGCGTCTGAACTTATTTAAAACAAGCTTTAAAGCAGCTTCCATTGGATGAAAAAGCAGCCGACTTACTGACTATTCTCAGTGCATTCCTGTAGTCATCACTGATGTAACAGATGCCTTGTCGTATAAGGTAATTCCCTCAGTGAATCCATCAAGGCCTGAGCCAGATGGCTACACTGACTCTCTACCAAGGCTCACAGAGGCTGAAAATGATGGGACTGAGAACATGTCAGAGTCCCCTCCTTCTAGGACGGGGCATCAAACTCAGTTCTTGGAGAGTCGGAGCCCTGCAGTTTAGTTCCAACCCTGCTCTAATGCACATAATACACAGTTTTGAAGGAATTGATTAGTAGGTATGAACCAAAAACAGGGGTGATGTGATCCCTTTTCTTAGTTCCTGTTTAAAATCTGGCTGCCACATTTTAGACCATCTGTAACCGAGAGAGTGTTGACTGAGGTAGGCCAATGTACAGAGAGTTGCAGTAATTCAATGAAAGCATGAATCACAATTTCAAGGCCCTTAATGGATAAAAAGCTTTTTACTTTAGCCAGTGACCTGAGATTGAAAAAAACTACTCTTTACAACTGTATTTATATGCTTGTTAAAATGGAGAGAAGGATCAAGATGGACTGGATTCTTTACATAGTCATGTGGGTTGTTAATCAGAGAACCTAACTGTGTCTTGATAGAGTAATTAACAACATCAGGGCCCAACAACAACACCTCAGTTTAATTTTCATTAAATTGCAAAGAGTTTTTTGCCATCCAGGTCTTGATGTCATAAAGACATGATGAAAGATGTTCATGTGAGAAGTCATTTCCTTGTTTGAGTGGAAAATATAATTGGAGGTCGTCATAAAAATGGTAGTTTATGTTATGTTTCCAGAGAATTGAACCCATGTCACCCTCAGATGTAACAGGACAACAGGATAAAATCAAAGCTTGTCTTTTATTAAGAAACAACAGATGAATATAGAGATGCAGTTCTTTACTTGTGACTTTCAACAGGAGACACAGAGTTATATCGAACTGGCACTGAACAGGTGAGTATTTCAGGTAAGCAGTGTTCATAACAATGTCCACAAGCAAACAGATTCATCAAGGTAAGTAACAGGTAAGTATATGCAAGGTTATTGTCCAGCAGGTGAGACGTTTGAGATGTTCAACAGTTCTTTTTGTGCTCCTTTAAAACCTGTGAAAGTTCCAGCGCTCAAACATATCTCGCAAAACAGCGATCTCCAATGTGCTCAACAGTCTTAATGCTCAAAAGTCTTTGTGTGCTCAGGTAATTCAGCGGTGTGTAGCAATCCTTGCTACAAAGCCAGCGATCTCTTAGAATAAGGCAGAGAGGTTAGAGAGCAGGTTAGTTCAGGACAGATGAGCGTATCAACCTTGAGCTCAACCATTGAGTGAATGGCTAAGCCGGTATAAATGGGGAAGTGATTGGGTGAGCACAGGTGTTAATAATCAGGAGATTGTGATCTGGTGACAGGTGTTTGAGCTGGTTTGTCTTCTGTGTGAACTGATCTGGGAACTGGTGACTGTGATGGTGTGACAACCCAAAGGAAGCATATAAATAGAGAACAAAAGAGGCCCAAGAATCGACCCCTGTGGAACACCACACTGAATAGGTGCAATGGGAGAGGTAAAGGATCCAATATTTACAGAAAAAGTTCGCCCCTTTAAGTATGAGATAAACCACTGCCATACCCCGCACCCCGACAACACACTCAAGTCGATTCTGAAGAATATTATGATCAACCGTATCAAATGCAGCACTCAAGTTTAGGAGTATTAAGATAGTAGAAGATCCTGAGTCAATGGACAGCAGAATGTCATTTTTGACTTTCAGCAGTGCAGTCTCAGTACTATGCAGTGCTCTAAAACCAGATTGAAACGCGTCTAAAATAGTATGTGTAACCAGGTATAAGGTAAACTGTGATAGTACAACTTTTTCCAAAACCTTTGAAATTAATGGAAGTTTAGAAATAGGACGATAGTTGTTGTGTACTGCAGGGTCGAGGTGAGGGCCTTTCAATAAGGGTTGAATGATAGCATGTTTAAAACTTTTTCAATGCCCCATTTGTTAAAGAGCTGTTTATAATAGCTAAAAGATCGAGACTGATTGTGTCTAAAACCTCCCTAAACAAGCAGTCTGGTAACACATCAGATTGGCAAGATGTAAGTTTCATCTCAGAGATTATTTTGAGTAATTGACATGAAGACACCGGCTGAAAGTTTATAAAACTACTAGTTGAGTGCATCAGGTTTGTTGGATCTAAGTCAGAAAGAAACTGTGATCTAATATCTTCTATTTTCTGAACAAAAAAATCTGAAAACTGTTTACACGTCTCAGCATTCACCTCAGGAACTGAGCAAACAGCAGGATTAAGGACAGAATTTATGGTCTTAAACAGAACTTTAGGCCTATTGGCATTTTTTGCAATCATGTTGGAAAAATATTTAGATTTTGCCTCCTTAACAGAAGCTTGGTAGGAGGTTAAGGAGTTACAAAAAATTTGGTAGGAAACCTGAAGTCCATCTTTTTTCCACCTGCGCTCAGCCCTCCTACACTCTTGTCTGAGAGTGCGAGTGGATGCATTTAACCAGTGTTGAGGAGTAAGCTTAAGTTTTTTTCGCTTAAGTGGAGCAACTATATTTAAGGCATTACAACAGGCAGAGTTGAACGTTTCGACAAATAATTCAGAATCTATGCAAGAAGACAGAGAGACAAGTGAACTTGACATAAGCTTGGAGTAAGACTCACTCAAGGCTCAAAGATTACAGGATAATGATAAAAAATGCCAGCATCAGATATTACTGAGATATGTACAGAGAAACCACGAGTTAAGACAAGGTCCAGTGTATGGCCTCCATTATGTTTAGGACCTAAAACAAACTGTACAAAATTGAGTGAATCCATAAGGCTCATGAAGCGTTTAACCATAGGTTTAGAAGGACAGCAAACATGGATGTTAAAGTCCCTGTCACGCCATGGGACTGCACTGGGATCAGTGCAGTCAAGTCTCTTCACACTCCTGTGACCTAATTAAAGATTAATGACACCTGTGGGCAATCATGCACCAAGCTTAAAAGCTCCACTCACTTTCTTCACCTCGGCTGTGATCAAGGTAACAACCCTCCAGGTAACCTACCCACTACTTACCTTCATGCCTCTTGTGATACGCTACGTTGTATCTTACCTCAATACTTACCTTTGAACCAAGTTTATGTTCTATGAGATCGCTATCAGCGGGAGAAGATTTTCAGCGTGTCTATGGTGGAATTACCAGCTCAACTACAGCGAACGGAATTCACTTACCTGGAACAACTATTACCTTCACAACGAAACCAAAACCAAATCCCATAGCTCCACGGAGTTACCTGTAAAGGAAAGGAGATTGCTTTTATCACGGATGTCAAGTGGAATCACCCTCCGAAGGAAAAGTGTCGACATACCTGTGCTCCAACGAGAAACTGTGAACTGCCATTACAGTGCTGCTGGACTCAAGTCATCTTTCATTCAAGCTATTCTAAAGACTTTCATTTATTCTTTAAATAAATGTACTTAAACTTACCTCAACGTCTCCTCCTCCTTCTGAGCTGTTACAGAATCACAGCTACTCAATTTGAGAACAAACAATTCCACTCTCAGAATGTAAAGGAGGACCATCACGCCTGAAGAAATTATTCACCGCATAATCAACGGGCTCACTCCTCTTCCCGGACCCCAAGAACTATGGCCAGAGATCCAGGTTTCATGTCCCAGGCCGCACAAGCAACGGTCAGCAGGCTGTCCTTCACTGCCCGGCTCGCGCTTAGCCGTTCGACGCAAGCCACTCC
The DNA here is from genome assembly GCA_032353835.1 of Enteromius viviparus. Taxonomy (NCBI): domain Eukaryota; kingdom Metazoa; phylum Chordata; class Actinopteri; order Cypriniformes; family Cyprinidae; genus Enteromius; species Enteromius viviparus. Next base: position 272,594 of record JAUCNO010001513.1, read on the forward strand.
CAAGCATGACCACTTATGGGGTTCATTTCGGGTCAAACTCACCAAAGTTGTTCCAAGGTCCCACGATGTCCAGCCTACCTGATCATTGCACTGATGCAGATTTGTGGGCTGACATGCCGGAGCTGACTGCCAGGAGAGCAGTTTCATGATCCAGATCCAGTTCCAAGTTTATTGCCAGGAGAGCAGTTTCATGATCCAGATCCAGTTCCAAGTTTACTGCCAGGAGAGCAGTTTCATGACCCTGATCCAGTTCCAAGTTTACTGCCAGGAGAGCAGTTTCAATGGCCGATCCTTCAGAGCCCGTAGCAGAAGACCTGCTGCAATGGCCCGATCCTCCAGAGCCCGTAGCGGATGACCTGCTGCAATGGCCCGACCCTCCAGAGCCCTTAGCAGAGGACCTGCTGCAATGGCCCGATCCTCCAGAGCCCGTAGCGGAGGACCTACTGTCGTGGCCCGACCCACTAGAGCCCTTGATGGAGGAGGACCTGCCACCTTGGCCAGAGTGTTTTGCGCCGCAAGAGCGCCCTCCAGAGTGTGTTGCGCCGCAAGAGCGCCCTCCAGAGTGTGAGGCACTGCAAGAACCACAGTCCACTTTGCCACAATCCACGAAGTCAGATCTTGAACCCAAAGATATGTTACCCAAGCTACAGCTCAAGAACGAGGGGAGCTTCCCCAAGAAATTTTTTTTTGGGGGGGGGGGCTATAGGGTCCGGCAGCAGCTGAAAGCTGCTACTGAGTCGTCACAGCTGAAGACCCTCGAACCATCACAGCCGGAGGCTGTCCACGAACCATCACAACCAGAGGCTATCCACGAATCACCACGGCCTCGGCCGGCTCCTGATCCGCCTCCCAAGGCTCATGATCCGCCACGGCCTCGGCTGGCTCCTGATCCGCCTCCCGAGGCTTATGATCCGTCACCCCCTCAGCCGGCTCCTGATCTGCCACCCGAGGCTCATGATCTGCCACGGCCCCGGCCGGCTCCTGATCCGCCTCCCGAGGCTTATGATCTGTCACGGCCTCAGCCGGCTCCTGATCCACCACCCAAGGATCCTGATCCGCCACGGACTCAGCCGGCTCCTGATCGGCCACCCAAGGATCCAGATCCACCAAGGCCTACCTGGACTCCAGATCCTCAGAGGCAGGTCAGGTCTTCTATATCATCCTGGAGACACCCCATGTTAGGTCCTGGTATGGAGATCATTGACTCGAAATCCCATAGCTCCACGGAGTTACCTGTAAAGGAAAGGAGATTGCTTTAATCACGGATGTCAAGTGGATTCACTATCCGAAGGAAAAGTGTCGACATACCTGTGCTCCAACGAGAAACTGTGAACTGCCATTACAGCGCTGCTGGACTCAAGTCATCTTTCATTCAAGCTATTCTAAAGCCTTTCATTTATTCTTTAAATAAATTTACTTAAACTTACCTCAACGTCTCCTCCTCCTTCTGAGCTGTTACACAGAGAGAATAGAAAGCTGGCATGTCCAGCTGAATCTTACAGTAACAATTGACTAATATTTTTTATCATTTGTCTAAATAGCTCTCCCCTTCATGTCTAACCTGGACTGTTCTCATATCACTGCTTCCTTCAGATGTAAATCTTGATTTATTTATAATGTGATTTCAGTAGAAATAGACTTTATTAGCCTACTGCACCCATGGATCCAGCTGTATTTACTGTAAAATAAATGTTTAAATCTCATGCCATTGGTGTTTTATAAAACAACGGTCTGCCATGCTGAAATAACAAGCTCTTTTTCCTCCTATTTTTCAGAATGTATGCGCAGGTTTGATTAGTTGACATAGAGCTTCCCTTGGGTGAGTCTTGTCTGGTTGCTCTATTTGGGGTAATGGAGGTCGGCAGAAATAAATTCACCAGTCAAGGCAAATATCAAGAGTTAATGACTTTTCCAGATCGGCAACATATCCACCTGCCCTCACAGCTTGATTGGAGGGAAACGGGCACAGCAGGCAGGAAATATAGAAAATACTCTTTCCTGATTTTTTAACAATTGTATATATTATATTATATTATACAACATTTTGTTGTCAGTCCAAAGCATTGTTTTATAATTAGTAAACTTTATGTGTTCTCATTTACTAATGAAAAAGAGTAAACACTAGCTAACAAAACAGTCATGGAAATGTAGATGCTACATTTGAAATATTTGTGAATGGGTTGCTAGGTAACAGACCACTCGTCTTCAAAGTATGCCATATCTGTGGCCTCCCATGGATGGCCTTCACTGCAGCTGTTAAAATAGGTTCATTACATTTTATAGAATCCCATTAAATGCCTAAATTACAGCTCAGTAGTTAATACACATTCAGATAAGCCTTTGAAATTCTCACTAGATATGCATTAATTTTCTTTTGCAATACCTTTAAAATGACCAGATCGGTATATGTGTACATATAATTTATTTTGCACCAACTTTAAAATGTTTATGTGAAACACTATTTTATTATTTGTTTCCTGGGCTTGACAAATCCAGATAGACAACACACTGATAGTGAATTTAACAACCTGAAATTCTCTCTGCATTTCCCCCTTCTCAACACAGAACTTTAGTGTTTTGAAAATGGTCACTTTTCTCCTAACTTTCTTTAAAACATGCATTTCTTTATTTTACAGAACATCACAAAAGATGGGGATCAAACATCCATACAGTGGTAAATTAACATTAATTTTGTACAAAAATATATATAAAACATTGCACATATTATTAAATATAACATAATCAAAAAGTGGGACCATCTAAGTGTTGAAGAATCTTTAAGGTCAGGTAGAAATAGTTAACTTAATTTCTATATTTTACAGTATACTGTATAAGTAGGTCCTTCAGCTGGTTCAGCAGTGAGAGCTCTGCTCCCTCGGCTAGAGGTGTCCACAAAATCCTTGTGCAATCATTTTAGGTCACTGCCTCTATGAGAAAGCTTCCTTTTTTTCAGTTACACCACCCATTGACCATCAACATTATCATCAGCTCTGGCGACTGACTAGCAGCCAGAGGCATCTCTCTGGCAGAACTCCAGAGAACAGCACAGTCTTTAGGCACTCTTTAACCTATACAGATCCTGTGAGGTCTACTTAGTGCTTGTTTCCTTTGTAAACCCGAATAAAAAAGGACTGTCAGTATTATTTCTAGTCACATATTATCAAATCAATAGTAAATGAACATATTCTTTATTAAACGTGCCTGGGTGCCACAACAAGAGGTTACTGATTTTGGTAATTCCACTTTTTATTAATTTAATTAGGGGTTGCTCCAAATTAAGCAAGAATGCATTCCCCATGGTTCAGTCGTGAGACCACTTTTATTCTCAATCACTGATAAAAAAAAAAAATCAGCATAAAAGTAAATTAAATTCATCTTCTAAAGCTTATTCTAATAGCAGTATTACTCTGTAATGCTAAATGTTTTTACATTGTACGTACAGTTTTAAAAATACCTGCATGTAATTACATTTGTAATTTATTTTTGTAATTACATATATAACTACAGTAAACTGTTGACCTATTCCCTTAACCTACCCTTAAACCTGTCCGTAACCTTACCTGTATCCACCTCATAGCTGTGATGCAGAATCAGAATTACATACAGTATTTAGAGCCAACTAATATATAGTGGCATTGAGGATTGCAGCTATTTCTACAGTTTGCAAATTTCATGTGTATGTTACTGAGATGTGACATCCTTCCATGTTAGCCTAAGTCTTTTTTTATCCTGTGTCTCTGTGTTAGCCGTTATACATTCTCATATAAAGAGTGTCCTTTTCTTTGTGTGGTGTCATGGGCAGGTGTTGGATGTTTTCAGGTATCCATTTCAGGTCTGGTTAATTGGCCATGTAATGATTTAATCTAACCCTGCTTTCACAAAGAGTGATCCCAATGATCCACTGACATCCATGAGGAGAGAGCAGTGACTGAAGTCAGGCCAACCACCAGAGTTCAGTTCATATGCAATGAACACTTACTTACACTTAAATGGGAATACTGTGGGCACCAGAGGTGTGAGACCCCATTGAAAACCAAATCTATATATATATATATATATATATATATACACTTCACAGTAAATGCACTATATTAGAGACAAAAAACAGGAGGCTGGCCTTAGAGGGGAAATAATAATGTATAGTGGGGAAAAAAAAAAACTTAAACCACATAAACACATTACACTAAATACACAGAATAATGTTCTCTTAGCAACATTAAATAACCCATTTAAATAGGAAACAATGCTACAATTGTTTAAAATGTACATTTCTACAGTTGCTAACAATGATAAATGGAATTCAAAGCCTTTTAGAACTTGCTGTATTTTATGATTAATATTGATTAGTCTCATGCCAGAGTGACATATGCTGTATTGCAATTAAGTCCTTTTTCCAAGCACAGGTGTTGGTAATCTGCTCTTTACTCTCTTCCACTTATCCTGCATCACTATGGAAACGGACTGGATGGATTGCTCGATTGCTCAGTGATTGGTATGACGCCACAAATGACAGTGCAAGAATCCTGACATGGTACTTTCAGCTTTTGTGCAGCTAGCAGGTTAACCAAGGAAAAAACCACATGCATTTATGGATTTTATGTTTCCTAGAAATAACCAGAAAATGCTTATACGCAAAAACAAGAAATTATGTCACTTAATATTATCCAAATTTTAAAGATGCAAGAAAACTTTACTTTAAATTGCAATGCTTCAAAATGACAAAACACTCAAGATTATAACAATTGACTGCTGCGATTTCTGCCAGGTCAATTACAGGTCTTTGTTGTTGATTGATAAGCCACGGCAGAGGCAATTGAAGATCCCAGTGTAACAATCTAGTCTTGCAGGAACTAGCCCGAGCAGCTGCAGTAATTAGTATGGTTGTAGAACACAGAAAAACGCTATCATCACCATCCTTCATTTGTCACAATGCACAGTATAGCGAAGTGCATGTTGTGGTTGCTGCCACCAGTAATGCTAACTCAAGATCGATATATTTTATTTGCTGTATACCACTTCTTCTAGTAGCCATGGGAAAGTAGCTCTCTAAGGATTGATATCTTATGCATTTAAAGTGCATTTACACCTAACTCAGAGGATGCAGAAAAGGTCGTTTCTGAGTGTAAGGTACACTGATACAAAATGCCTCATCTTTGTATGGATACTGAACAGTAAAGAAACAAATAGTTTCATTTTAAATTTGCTGTCTTATGGTTCTCTTACAGTTAACAAATACTTAGACCATGACACTTTTTTTTTTTCCAAATTGTGGGTAGTTTTGTACGATCAGCAAAAACAATGTGAAAAGAGCCTCGGAGCAACAACAAAAGGGCTACATTTTCACAAGCCAGGCGATTCCAGAAATTTGCAGAATCCACATAATGTCTATAACATGCTGTATTTTAGCAAACATTATATTATAATTTGGATTTACAACATATAAACTGACAATGAATTTCCTATAAGCACAAGGTCTCTAAAATTACTTAGCTTAATTTTATGATTTTTAAATTGTTTTGAAGACTAAAGACATAATTGTCCATTGTCAGATGTGAATGAATATATTGCTGTTCAGTTCATTTCAGTTGATTCTGAGTACTATTACTTTCTCTAATGATCTGGTACGATAATGATCAGGAGAACAGTATGGGGCTGGATTTTTATATGAGAGACAGGGAAAGTGCTATTTTGCATTATGGACTATTTTAGCCAGAACTGAAATGCTTTATTTACAATAAAACACCTAATTCCGGCTTCACATTACTCAATTTTCAAAGTCTCTGCGCAGCTATCTGGGGTTCTATCTAGTTGCCAGAAGCAAGGTTTTTTTTTTTTTGTTAAAAATGTCTTGATGATGGATTTGTTTATTAGAAAGTGATAAAATGCTAAATTTCTCCCAATCTGTTCCCACGAAGAAACAGTCTCAACTGCTTCTTGGATGGCCTGAGGGTGAGTAAGGTTTCGGCCTGAGGTTAAATGTCTTGTTTAAAGGCTCAGTAGTGTCTAATCTCATCTCTCCCAGGGACTGAACCTGAAACCAGTGATCAGCAGTGCAGGCTCGAAACCACTTCCCCACTATGTCCTCATGCATTCTCCCATTTTTACTGGTTTCTCTTGATCTATCACCGCATTCAGCCCTCGGGCCAGAAAAACTAATTTCTCCTTTTTTTATGGCAACATTTCATTATCGTTGTTCTGTTCCCATAAAATGACATTTGAAAATAGTTTCTATAATTGGTTTTGTTTGTTTCTGTGCTGTGACACACACTTTTGTACACATAAATGTCTGCGAGGAGGCGTTGTATTCTATGACACTGAAATGTCAAACTGAAATTAAAAAAAGATACTGTGATGGTTGTTCTCCACTGCTCCAGCCATGTTTGTTAAGAAAGCTGTGGTGCAATGGTGTAACGGGTGGCTGTTTTTTTTATGGTCCATCAGGTCAAAATGGAAACAGATGCTTCTCTTAGAAAGCACCACAAATGACAAAAAAACAGTCGTTCACTCTGTGTGCACTTAGTACACTGAATCATTTATCTAAAATGATCATAATGTTCATTATCATCAACAACAACATCATCATAGAAAGGTGAATTCCTCTGTTAAAATCCCAACACTCTGAATCTATCTTTTTGTCCTATTTAGTTTCCTGGTTGTAAGCGAGCTATTTGCAAGCCTGCCAGGAGAGATTGTCACAACCCATCATGTTAACCTTTCCCTGATGGAGACATGTGATGACTGCGGCCGCCAGCACTTCCAGCTCTCTGTGTCCTCCCCTTCTCCATTCCTCTGCCTCCTCCTCCTTTCCCTTTTGGCAAAGTGGCATTGCTTAAATAGCTTTATCAAGTGCTTGTCCTGATATTTAGATGTTAACAAAGAAAATAGCGATGTGAGCATCGGAGAAGGAGTGAATTATGGGGGAATGATGAAGTCGGGTCAGTAAATGCATTATGCTGCTGTGCGGTACACCGCCACAAATGAGTCTCTGCCACTGAAAGGATTAATTATTGTCATCAATCACCTGTCTCACAAGTAGAGTGGAAAATGTTTCTGTTTTGGGAGTTTAGAGGGAAAATCAAGGAAATGGCACTTTGAAAATGCAAATGTTTCTTATAATAAAGTAAGTGGTGTCAGTTGAGCTAACCGTACAAAATTAATCACGGCTGTGCCTTCGAAGCAAATTAAATCCCTAAAGACATATTTTGATATCTGGGGATAACGTGGTAGCGAATAGGGATAATGAATTAAAGATACTATACATATCATTTTGCAAAAACAGGCCAAATATTCAGAGACAGCATGTGTTTTAAGTGCTAGAAATACTACACTGTAAAAAAAAAAAATCTAAAAAACGAACAAATTTTTACTGTTGAGTGAGTTTTAACTTAAACAAGCAAAATAATCTTGTTTTCTTTTTGAAAATAAAATATTTTGCTTACCCCATTAGCAGATTGTTTTGCTGGCTCTAGGCAAAAGGTTACTTTATTTTTTAGCTTGTTTTTTGTTTTGTTTTTTCAAGCTAAAAAGACAGTAATTGTTTTACTTGTCTAGAATATTCTTCTTGATTTCATAATATGGTCTCACATTATATTAAGTGTTACCAATGTCCTGTTACACATTTGTACTTACACACACCATTCTAATGGTTGTTACATGTGTGCAGTTACAGAAATATTACATCCGTAGATACTATGTACCGGTGTGTACTTACACTGTGGTTACATACTACATACACATCTAGTTACTATGGAAGTACACAGGTACTAGGGACACTTAATATAAAGTGGGACCAGTTATTTTCATCATTTCATGATCTTGGTACAAATCATAATTTAAATTGTTGCGTGTGCAGCTCAGTTCTGCGATCTGGAGAAAATAACTGTCCTTCAGAAAGACAGTATTGTCTAGGACCTCGGCGGCTGGACATCCTCGGGCATGGTGGAATGGATCTACAGCGTCTGTGGGAGCTGCTCTGGCTCTGTTACTTCTCAGCCAGCTCTCTAATTTATCATCAGATCCTGAATCAGAATACAGTGAGATCAGAAACCTGACAGCGATGTCAAATCAAATCTGTCTCTGTAATCAATGCAGCGCCCCCCCACCTCGACAACCATGCAACCTTACTGAGAAGTCATGCTCTCTCTCGCTCTGTTCAGCTCAGCAGACTAATTTAGCCATGTAGGCATTTTCAAACCCAACTTAACCTGTTCCTTGCAGCAGAAATCTGGGGCTGACGGTGGTTCTTTGTGGGCTGCATGGAGAGTTGCCTTTACTGATTCTCAGGAAAAGCCCTTGGAGGCTGTCTTCTTGAACTGGAAGATACTCACCAGGGTCATTTGATTACTGAAGCTGTCATCAGCCTGAGCTCCAGGACCAGAGGACGTGTGCGGTAGCGTGCTTGTTTTGGGGCATCTGACTCATGTTCTTTTCAGTCGCATGTTTGATTGAACATGGCTTACATTTGACTTTTAGTTTATTACAAAAGCATTCTATTCTGAAAAAAGGGGCATTCTACTTTAGATATGTTTTTTGTTTTATTTCTCTGGTTTAGTTCTGTTGTTACTTACTGAGAGAGTTAGGATGTTAGGAACTAACAGGATGTTTTCATCATCATGTATTAGATAAAATGTTAAATTGAAATGTTCTCAGATGCTTTAGCAGTTATTTTAAATATGGAAAAGGTTGTTTATTGAGGAAAATTCCAAATGTTTCTTAATTCTTTTGATTAGAGGTTTCTGAGACTGATTTAAATACATTTTTATTTGTTTGCTTCTTTAATTAACCATTTTGTAATTGGAGCTAAGTTGTAGGTTTTTCTTGTGTCCTCAACATAACTGTTCAAACAGGAATTGGTGCCAAATAATGTTTGGTGTTTGCAGAATCTGATTTTGTTGAGTGTAACTGTAACGCGGGATCCGTGCGGTGTGATGCCGGCTCCTCTCAGCATGGCAAAGAGGCAAGGGCGAGGAAATTCTGAATGCAACGTTTATTCCAATAAAGACTGGTTGAAACAAAAGCAAAAGCTGACAAGGCAGCTGTAACATTCAGCTGGACGTGCCAGCACAGCTCTGTTTGGCACTCCAGCTTTCTATGCTCTGTGTGTGTTTTGTGTCTGTTTTCAATCCTGGACTCCATTCCCCATAATGCACCTCTCCTCACAGCTGTTGCTCATTTTGTTCAATCATTCAATCAGTGCCACCTGTGTATATATACCAGTCTGTTTGTCTTTCTGTCACAGATCATTGTCGATGTATATTCCAATGTTTTGCCGTCAACCCTAACCTTGTTTACTCGTGTTCCTGTTTCTTCTTGTTCTCTGTTGGATTTATCGTTTGCCGAAGTTTTGCCTGTACCTGGATATTCTCACAGTCTCTTCCCCTGGACTGATTTACGGTATTGACTATTGCTTTGTATACGTTTCTGCTTCTGGATATGCCCTCATTGAATCTGCTTGCCAGCGATACACTTTATGCATGTTATGACTCCGAGCTTCAATAAACCCCTTGCATCTGAACGCCTCACGTCCTCATTCATAACAGTAATCCCACAAGAAATAAAAGTAGAGTGTAACGTTAAAACCGATATAAAAAGTGAAAGTAAGAGCAGTCAGAGTACTCGATATCCAAAGAGAGAGAGGAGACCCCCTCAGTACTATACAGACTATGATTATGAGATAAAAGGTGTTGAGGATCAGGCATTAACAAATATTGAATATTGCTATCATGTTGCATGTGATGTTCCCCAGACATTGAGAGAAGCGTTAAGCTCTTCAAAAATCAGAGCAATGGTGAAAGAGGAGATGGATTCCCTTATAGAGAACCACGACCTTCACATTGACAACTTTGCCTGAAGGTAAGAATGTAGTGGGGGGTAGATGGGTTCACACCTTAAAAGAAAATTCTGAATAAAATTATCTATAAGGCAAGATATGTAGCAAAAAGGTTATAGTCAAGTGTCTGGTATTGACTACGAGATGTTTTCACCTACTGCTGATATGACTTCTGTACGTATCTTAATGCAGCTTGCAGCTCAGTATGATTTATAATTACATCAGATGGATGTTCAGACTGCATATCTGCATGCTCCTATAGACTGTGAAATGTATATGGAACAGCCTGAAGGATTCGAGGGTAAACTAAAAACAGGAGAAACTTTGGTGTGTAAGTTAAATAAGTCATTGTATGGTCTGAAATAGTCAGGACGAAATTGGAATAAGATGCTGCATGATTTTCTGATTGAAAATGGCTTTGTTCAAAAGTCTGCTGACTGTTGTGTCTACAGTAAACAAATTGGTGAAGAAAGAGTCATGTTGATCATTTGGGTTGATGATCTTATCATTGCAGTGAGTGACAGTCAAATACACAAGAATGTGAAGGAAATGTTGGGGGTTAAGTTTAAAATTAAAGGTTTGGGAAAACTTAAACATTTCCTGGGTATTGATTTTACACAAGTGAATGGTGAAATAAAAATGAACCAGAAAAGATAATTTTGGAGAGATTTGTCTCACTCCAAACCAATATCAACACCATGTGAAATGAAACTGAATTTTGACAATGATGATGGTGAATCTACTGACCCAAAGAGGTATTGTGAAGTGGTGGGCAGTTTTAATTTCTGTAATGACGAGTATTTGTCCAGATTTGAGCTTTATTGTACGTAAATAGTCACAATATCTCTCTGTACCAAAATAACAACATTGGGTAGCAGCTAAACATGTGTTGAGGTATTTGAAAAGACCTGTGAACATTGAACGGTGTTATAAGAAAAATTATGGAGATCTTAACCTTATGGTCTATAGTGATGCAGACTGGGCAGCGAATGATCATGAATGATGATGAGTGTTACTGGCTACTGTTTTAGTTTCTCTAAGAGTGGGACTATTATTTCCTGGAAGTCAAAGAAACAACAAACTGTTGCTTTATCCACATGTGAAGCTGAGTACATGGCTTTATCAGCTAAGGAAAACTTGTATCATGTCAACAGGAAAGCTTGTATCATGTCAACTTAATAAATTAAATGGACAATGTACTCGAATATACACCAGTGACCGTTTTTGAGGATAACCAGGGTGCTATTGCGCTTTCAAAAAACCCTGTATTTCACCAAAGGTGTAAGCATATTGATATCAGATATAATTTTGTCCGATCTGTGATGGTAAAATAATTCTTCATTACTGTCCTAAAGTTGATATGGTGGCAGATATTTTAACTAAACCTGTATCGAGAGTCAAAATGAAAAAATTTGTATGTTTTCTATTTAGTATGTGATGTGTTGTACTCTTGTCAATTTAAGAACAAGTGGGGGTGTTGAGTTATGTCATTTGTATAAGTTCTCATTTGACTCTGTGACCTAGTTTTTGGAAGTGGGTGTGGTGATACACCGGTGTGCAATTAATAAAGGAAAAGTTGGTTTGTATGTGTGAGTTTTATCCTCTGTTATGATAACCGGCATTCCTAGCTCTAAGATAAATGCATGCTTAGAATACTTTGTAATTTATTATAACAAGAAACATGCAATAGAAATATGTTAGTGTGACGGGCGTCCCGACGGATCATCAGCGTCGCCCTGGAAACCGACTGCCAACACCTGCCACATCTCATCACGGGCTGACCGGCCCCGGCTGAACCTCATCAGACGCTGTATACTTAAACAGCGGCCACCTCAGTGCGGTCGAGAAGCATCTCGCCGAGTAGCCACGCATATGCTAACTTCTCCATTTCTCTTTCGACAGAAAGCAGCGTCTAGGCCGGCCAGCCCACTTTCCTGCACCAGCACGGACTGTTTGACGCCACTCATTTTTCTGTTTTTTTTTTAGCCTGGATTTGACCGGCGCTCCTCCCGCAGACATGGAAGAACTGTTGAAGCGGCTTACCGAGGTCAGCATCCGCCAGCAGCAAATAGTAGAGCATCTAGCAAAGTGCCAAAAAAGAAACTGAGCAACAGATAAAAACGCTCCGGGCAGAAACCACGGCCGCGCAACATGTTCCACTTCCAGACCCCCGAGCTCACGCAACCCAGTTACTGCCAAAGCTTACTCCCCACAATGATGTTGAATCATTCATTCAAATGTTTGAATCTACTGCGCTGGGCGAAGGCTGGCCGCAGAGTGAATGGGCGCGAGCACTGGCTCCGTTGCTGACGGGAGAAGCACAATGGGCTTATTTTTCTCTGCCGGAACGTTATAAAGATGACTTTAATGAATTAAAAGATGAAATATTAGCCCGACTCGGGTTGTCGCCAACCTACGCTGCACAAAAATTCCACGAGTGGGAGTTTAAAGTTCGCCAGCCCGCTCGCGCACAGGTCGCCTAGCAGAACACTGGTTGCTCCCTGATCGAAACACAGCCACACAAGTGATGGAAAGGGTGGTAGTAGACCGGCTGTTGAGAGTCCTGCCTCGGTCCCATCGTCAGGCCGTCGGAATGCGGAATCCACAAGACCCCCTGGAAATGGTAAACGGCATTGAGCTGGCGAATGCTGCCTTACAACGGGAGCCTGGGGAGAGAGCGCCGATGTTTCCCCGGAGGGTGGTCCAGGAGCGGCGCGCGCCGGAGGGCACTTTTCGGCCAGTAAGCAGGCCGGCGGCTCCCTCTCCTAAGGACGAACCGATGCCAACGGAGAGACCAGCGACACCAGCACGCGCTTGGTTGGCAGGCTGTGCCCTTCACCGGGAAGTTCCATACGGCGCTCCGGAGGTAGAGGTGAAGGTAAATGGAAAAATGTATGCGGCGTTACTAGACTCTGGAAGTGCTGTCAGCTTGATCCGCCCAAATGTGATACCTCCCCGCATGGAATCCAAAGCCACGATCCCGCTGACCTGTGTTCACGGCGACACCAGACAGGTGCCGGTGCGCCGTGTCACCATCTCCGCGAGCCCCGGAAGCTGGCCCGTTGAAGTGGGTCTGGTGAAGGATCTGCCTGTGCCGGTCTTGCTCGGACGTGACTGGCCGGGCTTTGAACAGCTACTCGCCGCCACTGCACAGCCTGCCAGCCCGAGGGGGAGCCGCCGAACTCGGAAGCCACATCGAGGACCACGACGCCGACCGGCCCTGTTGGCTTCCGACAGCGGGAGAGATGGTGAGTCGCACTCTGACATTCCTAACCTCTTCCTTAATGTATTCAGACAGGCAACCGAAGGAAAGTCCTTCGCCAAAGAACAGCTCGCTGACGAACGTCTGAAACATTGCTGGTCCCAAGTAAGAGTCGTCGAGGGAAAAGACGTCCAGCCGCGACCCCATCCTCTCCCGCACTTCGTGGTCCAGAACGGCCTGCTTTACTGTGTCGCTCAGCGGAGGGGGGAGGAAAAAAAGTTGCTGGTGGTTCCCAGTGCAAAGACGGAAACCATTCTGGAACTCGCACATAGTCATCCCATGGCTGGCCACTTGGGGGCAGCCAACACCGCCCAACGCGTACGAGACCGTTTTCACTGGCCAGGAATTGAAGCCGAAATAAAGAGGTTTTGCCAAGCCTGCCCGACCTGCCAAATCACCTCGCCGCGGAAACCTCCCCCCAGCCCGCTGATACCGCTACCCATCATCGAAGTGCCCTTCGAGCGCATCGGGATGGACCTGGTGGGACCGCTGCCGAAGTCAGCCCGGGGACATGAGCATATATTAGTTATTGTGGACTACGCGACCCGGTACCCCGAGGCTATACCCCTGCGGAAGGCGACTGCAAAAGCCATAGCCCACGAGCTATTCCTCCTTGCCACCCGGGTCGGCATCCCCAAAGAGATCCTGACCGATCAGGGAACCCCGTTTATGTCCCGGCTAACGGCGGACCTCTGCAGGCTGCTGGGGGTGAAGCAGTTGAGGACCACGGTGTATCATCCTCAGACGGACGGTCTGGTTGAGCGATTTAATCAAACGCTAAAACAAATGCTCCGGCGAGTCGCTATTGAAGATAGAC
>JAUCNO010001513.1:286601-301178 GCA_032353835.1 Enteromius viviparus
TCGATTTGGATTTGTCAACCCAAAACTAATCCTGTAACTCTGAGTTTGTTTAGCCACCATCATGGTACAGGCCCCTGAAGGAGCAGTTTATAGTTTTTGTGATGTTTAGGCTTACAATCAGTGTTTGGTGCTTGAACATCCGCATCAGTCATCTATCATTAAATCTGGCATTACTCATGGGTAAGAGTAGGTTTAGGTAGAGATATGGTCAAGACAACATTTTTGGATTAAAATCATCAAAATATGTTGACCTAGGAACACATCTAACCCTGCAAAATCAGGACATACATGAATGTTCATATATAATGTGTGTCATTAAGTGTCTTTATGATGGATTTGTTTACCAAACAGTGATGTAATGCTAAATGTATCCAAATCTCCAAACACATCTATAGTAAATTTGGGGTAAATTTTCATGTTGTGAACTAACCCTTGAAGCATTTTGCAAAGTTTTTTTTTTTTTTTTAAGCATTGCAGGTACATAATATATAATGTTGTGTTGTGTTTGCATGTGTTCTTTTATGAATGAGACAATGCCAGAATGCTAAGAGCTTGAAGAAAATAAATAAATAAATAAATAAAATTTCCATTCAATACCTATATAAGAATAGTTCAGTATATTTATATGTGTGCAGCTATTGTGCACTGTGTATTTTAAAGTTATGCAGTCAGGGTGTTAGCATAGAAACACGCTAAGCTGAATCTCTTGCATGCCATTTTGACATTTGCTGTCACTTTTGAGGTCCAGATTGGTTATGATGCTGCCTTGAAAGTGAATAATGAATATACAGAAGTCAGTAGGATGGTCAGGCAGCTAGACCAGGGTCCGTAGTTGTTACAGTCATCCACTGTAAAGCTGCTTTCAAATAATATGCATTGTGACGAGCGCTATGGTAAACTTCAATTCCTGAAGGCTTAGTCTTTGGACTGTCCTGTCGAGTGTACCTCGCCTCACCACACACCCCGTGCTTCCAGCCACAGTCTGTCTGCCGTATCATCTGCCCTCCCCCAGTCCTGCTCGTTACACAAGGCTGACCGACCAAGATGATTCATGAGAAGCAGGCTTTTTCGATTAAATCATCTGCCAAGATGCATTTGAACTGAACCATTGTCTTTGTACATTCAGCTGGCTTGCAATGTTCACATTGTTTGGCTTTTATTCTTTTGAAGAGTTGCAATCTTAGATGGAAACCAGGCTTGTGTTTCTGCAGAAATACAATTTGTTTCATCTAAAGTCTCTTCTCCATAATCAAAGCATCGTCCAGATCTTAAATATGCAGTTCATGCTTGTTGGCCATAAAGGAACAATAAAACACACATTGACCTGGTTGAGATATGATGGACATTATAGTTTTATGGACTCTCCATTAAAGCAGAGTTCTAAATATGTGACTTACAGTGCAGTGAATGTCAAATTTAGGTTTGTTAATACAAGAGAGAGCTCACACACAAATAATCCAAAGTTAATCAAACAGCCGTCTTGCTTAGCAAACTTAATAAAATGCCACAGGCTTTTCTGAGACGCTTTCAGAGAGCTTTTAACTGCGGTGGGGTTGCGTTTGTTACATTATCCTCTTAGTCTAGTGGGATGGAATCTGCAAGAGATTAATAACATTTCACACTTGAGTAGGAGAGGGTGTCAGCCAAGGAACGAGGCATTAGAGATTAGAATATACACACAACATATACCATGAGGATGTGGATAAACAAATACAGGCCAGTTTAATACAGTATAGACAGACTTGCCTTAAGGGATGAAACGATTGGGCCAACGTTCATAATATAACAAACACTGCATATAAGGATTCGATATGTTTTAAATGTTTCTGTCTAATGAGAACCAGTGTTATCATATAAGTCACAACTCAAAAATGGTAACAAACCTGTCCCATGAAAAGATTAACCCAATAGTATTCTTGGAAAATCTACATTGGTAGACTAACAGGTTAATATTAGCTGTACATCATTTTATCATGAATTCAGAATAAGAAGGACTGCAAATTAAATGTGATCTTACTATCATGTTATAAAGGTTTATTTAAGCATGTAAACTGTTTATAATTTGTGCGAAATATTGTAATAGAAGTGTCTTGAAATTATATTGATGCAATTTTTTCAAAAACTGCTTTTACTGCAGTTCTGCACTTGGTTTTGAAGTTATTGAAAATCATCCTCATATATCATTTTTCATGCTTTTCCTTTGTTCCATGCCTGACAACATGCTACAACAAGCAGAACATCTTAGCAATCATGTAGCACCACACTAAAAACACGTTTTTTATTTTTAAAATTCATTTTTCATGTTATTGTTTAAAAAGAAGGACTGTGATGATACATTAAGTGGTGGGTAAGACATATAGCTTGATAATGCTCTGTCTCGTATTTGTTTTAGATATTTCCACCTGACGGCTGCTGTGGTTTCCATAAAAGCATACAGGACTGCAAACGTCTGGGTACAAATCTCTATACCCCTCAGTGCCTCTGAAAGCATACCTGTCACCAGAGTGCTCAGTGTTGTGTGTTCATCACCATTTGATGGATTTTGTTGTGAAACGGAGTGTGATAAAAGACAAGAGACCAGAAATCCATTTTTTAAGGCAGCCAGTTATTGCATTTCCACAACAAAGGTGCCACCGTTTTCATGACACCTTTATGGATAAAACACAGAAGGGTGCTTAGACATAAAGACTTTAACACGGCTCACCCCTGTTTTGTTTCTTCATAAAAGAGGCTTGTGCACTGGATGCACTTGATGTGGGAGCAGAAGCACTGTCACGTGTCAAAACACAATGACGACTGTATGATGGCTTTTGCATCCGCATTTGTGAATGAAACTGAAAGCAGTTGAGTTCATTTGAGAGGCATTTGGTAATAACACCGCTCACATCTCATCCCTGGAATAGTAAGGCCGCTGTAAATTTGAGCCAGACAATGCATATTTGGCTTTTACTGCAAATAAATAATAAATAGAATTCATATAGTGCATCATATAGTTTATACACATTTTATTTCCTTATGACCATTTTTATTAAAATAACCTAAAAATGATGTTCCTATAACATTTGAATCATGGAGGTCGATAAGGCATTATGAACCGTGATTGTAAGATATACTAACTTTGAGGGGAGAAAAGAAAGATTGGAAATATACAACTCACTTTATAATACTGTGTTGTCATAAAGATAAAATAAATATTTTGTGTAAATGTCAAAGCTACAAGGCAGATGTGAACAAAACATTTATTTTTTGCACAGAACAATAAAGCATTTAAATAAAAAAATGTGTTTTTTTCACAATGTCCTGTTAATCACAACACAACACAACACAACGACATGCACATATGTTTTCTGAGCATAAGTCATAGCAAAGCGCAAATGAGTGCAAGTATCAGAGGAGGAAAAAACAGAGCTTTAATAGCAGTTACAGGAAATCACTGTCCGCATCAGAGAATGAACATCCTCTTTCCATCTTTTTCATTCCATTTTATAGGAGCTATTCGGGCTTATGTAGCAAATCCTGCTAATCATTAGTGCATAATTCCCTGCTTTCCATCTGAAGGCACGTGTCTAGTGTGCGTATCTCCCCTCAGCCCTTATCACTTATGACAGCATGGCCCACGGAGACACAGAGAGGACGGCATTATCATAGGGGGCGGCCGCTGATGTGTCTATCGGACGGAAAATGTGACACTGCAGACAGAGGGCCACATTCATTTTTTTCCAGATTGGATGTGCAGCAGAACTCGTCATAGGTCAGGAGTAAATCAAAAAGAATTACACAGCTGCCAAAGACCATTACTTCAGCAAAGCAGAGGTAAATCTACTCCAAATTCAGCACAAACACATACAGTAAACTAAAAAGGTGATAAGGAGTGACATTAATGATAATGTGAATCATGTGTGTGTGTGAATCTGAATGTCTCTGATTGGGATTTAAAGGTGCTGATGTCAGAGTGTGTTATGATTAGCATGATAAAAACAGCTTTAAATCTAAATTGGATTCCTTTGTTCTTTGTTTTCAAGTATCCTTCCATCCTCAACCACTGATAAACTGTTTATTACCTGAAGGTGAATCAATTTCAACAGAAGAAAAATCAATATGCTCCCCCATATAGCCTAAGGAAAATCTATTAAAGGCTATTAATGGATCAAGTCTTAAATGAGAGGAATATCTATATCTGCAATCAATAATAAAGCTTCATCAGGTTATGAATCGTCTAAGCGTGAAAAAACATCAAAACGGTGATGATGATGATGATGAAAAGGGTTTTTTCTTGTTCTAACCCATCAGTAGCTGACATTATATCACAAAGGTATTGTGCGAAAATATCCCAGAATGAGCTGTTTACGATCTGCCTGACCTCAGTGAAGATGATGTTAAACTTTTCCTTCAGCAATAATGATGAAGTGAATAACGATGATGCTGAATTTATTAACCGATTTCATTAGCTAACATGAATTACCAATGTATTGTCAATGTTAGTTAATAAAAATTGTTTGGTCACACTTATAGTTTATGGTCCAGCTTTCACTGTTAACTAACAATTACCTGCACTTTTAATTTAAACTATTACAAGTATTCATTTGCTTCTTATTAATTGCAAGTTTGATTTAAGTTTAGCTATGGATAAGTACGTTAGTTATAAGAACAGTAATATAACTGCTAATAAACAGCTAGTTAACCATGAGATCTGGTCCCTAAACTAAAGTGGGTAACACATTTGTGTTACAGTGTAATTATACATTTAAGTGCTGAGTAATATTAATTAACGACAGGTACTTACGACAGGGCTAGGGTTAGGGTTAGGGATTGGCTTAGTGTTACTTGCATGTGATAATGCCTAATTAATTGTTATTATAATAGTAAGTACATGTAACATGTAATAACAACACTAAAGGGTTACCAAATGTGTGTTCACGTTAGTTCACAGTGCATTAATGTTCACAGATACGCCTTTACATTTGTCAAACGTATTAGTAAATGTTTATATTAATATTAACTAAGATGAATAAATGCTGTAGATATTTTGATCATTTTTAATAATACTAACTCACTATTAACCATGAATTAATACATTTCTAATTTCCTGAATAGCTAGTGCAGTAGTTGTTGAGTAGGTAATGGGAAGGATTAGGGATGTAAAATAAGGTCAAATGGCATAAATAAATGGCAAAAATTGTAGTACTGTAATATGCATGCTAATAAGAAACTAGTTAAGAGACCCTAAATTAAAGTGTTACCGTAAAGGGTTACCAAAGCCTGAGCTGAAATTAAAGCAGGTATGATATATATATTCAAATATCAAAATGTGCACACATGTAAGAATGAGGGTTTTAAAACCTTTCAGTTCTTTGACATACGTTCAAACTGAAGTAACTGACTAAACCTCTGTCACAGAGCAGCCATTATAACATGTGATTTCACCGATGCTCCTCACTGTACTTCAGAATGCTTCTGGTTTTTAATTATGTCTATCAAAAGCCATCTCTTTGTGCAGTCCTTTGAAGTCTTTTGCTTTCATTCACTTAAAAATAGACCTTCAATAGGAATGGCTAGCAGCCTCCCAGCAGAGATTTCTAAGGAGAACTGCAGTGTCCCTCGGGCCGCTCTGCCTTTGACCCATGAAGCAACACTTCTCTCAGGAGATGGAGGGAGGTTAGGGGCCTGTGGACATTTCACCCTCCTCTTCAGAAGCAAGACGCCAGATGACCTTGCTGCTACAATACGTCTCCCCCTATAACTCTTCTAACCCACGGATCCATAGTTCACCTGATCGTGTAATAACTTCTGAGGATTGGCTGTCAATCGACTGGAGCGCTCAATACGACACAATAAATAAATAACTCTTCGTATTGAGCAGCATTTGCATGTTCATCATTCACGCTCATTCATGTGCCTCCAGGACCACATTTGAAACCTCGAGCACATGCACAATGCTTCAGTGTTTTTTTTTCTATTATGTGGTAAATTGTCTTTTTCCCCATTTTCCCCCACACTTTGTTCAGTTACTATAGAAACAGAGGCGGTGAATTTGCTGCAAACTGAGAGCTGACAGACACCCGTGTGAGGACAATCAACCAACCTCAAGTGTCTCAAATTTTTAGCCTGTTAGGGCACAGTTATTTCAATGAATTTTAAAGACAAAAGACAAGCAATACCATCTCCCCCCCATTCACACATGTGAATTGTTGCATGGCTGGGAAAGAGTATAAATAGCTCTGCAGCCTAAATTTGGTAAGCACCCTCTCCAAATTCTAGTTTGCTTTCCTGTTCATTACCTGACACACTCCATGCCCTGGAGTTACTATAGCAACACTGCACGGACAGTAATGTCCTTCAAATGCATGGCTTTGAAATCCAGGGATAATTTTAGAGTTTCAGACACGTAGAGGCGTTAAGGGAGGCTTTAATGTGAAATAAAATACTTAGGATGTCACTGGAGAAAATAGTATGCGTTGATTCCTTTGATGTTGCCACTGCTGGCTTGAAGAGATTGTCGCCGCAAAATATTGCTTTTTTTAACAAAAAACATTTCTTGTGTTTGCTGCCCTCTGCTGGCCGATTCACACGGCTCTCTCTGCAGCCTACAGCCCTCCATCGGAGAAACAAATGAAACCGAATCATTGCATTTGGAACACAAATCCAGTGGCGTAACCATCATGGACACACACGCTTCAATATTCAGACTAATGCTTAGTCGATATGTGTTCGGGCCCTTCAGCTTTATTTCAAATATAAAAAAAATAAAAATTAAAAATTAAAATGGCTAGTTTTGCAGAGGTCTTTTCGTCATTAAAATATAACGCTAATCTGGGTCCCCGAGTGGAAAATTGAATCTGAACAATCTGGGAATGTTTTGTCAGTGGCCACTGTGATTATCAACGTGACTGTCAGCTAAGGGAACAATCAACTTCTTCATTATCATAGATTTTTAAAGAGATTAAATTTTAGGTGGATGATAATCATAGGAATTCTAGCAGGTCATCTTTCTGTAAGATATTTCTGCTATTTTCTGACTGAATCTTATTTTCTCAGTTTGTTGACGTAAGTCCTCCATCCCCTCTGTCTTTCTCTCTCTCTCTCTTTCTTCCATTTCTTTCTCTCTGGGCGAGTTGGCCCCATTTCTGAGGTGAGCAGAGACATTACTGTCAAACCTGCACAGAGGCTTTGGTTTGGCAGCAGACATTAGCGTATGAATGAATCAAACACTGTTAACTCATGTAATTAATTCAGCTTCAGCATCCTTACAAACTACAAATCATTTCACCTTCCTGAGAATTTAGGTCAGCTCTGAAAAAAAAAAAGAAGACGACATTTTGATGTCTTTGTGATAGGCAATATAAAAAAATACAGAAATACGGATAATGGAATATAAAAGCAACCTTAAAAAAAAGATCAGGACAAGATGTGAGACAAAATAGACCAAAACATGACCAAATAGAATTCCACAAGACAAACAACATTTCAACTGTCGTACATTTTCTATTATTGGTCTGAAGTGAAAAACGTGATTGCTAAAAGCTAAATCTCTGGTGATCACTGACTAACACAAGCAAGTGTAGCTCTTGGAAATAAGGTGGCAAGACAGATTTGTTTTTGTTTTGGGACTGAAGCAGTGTGACTCTTCGTGTCACCCTTGTGTCTTGCTGAGATCAAGCAGCACAGAATCGTTTCTCACAATGACAAAAACAGCTGGGACACAGTGCAATGGGATGGAACAGAAGCAGGTTTCACAGATGAGTTTCAAGACATGGCATGAGGTGCTAAAAAACATCGAGAGGCAAAAGACATCTGACAGCATGTGTGCACTGACCAACATTACTACAGATAAAACACAAGAACACATGCTGTGTGAATGATCTTAGGCCCGTTTACTCATAGCATTTAGGTGCAGTTGGTAAAAATAAACACTAACGTTTTTTTTTTTAACGTTTTACTAATATTATTGGAAAAATCCTTTATTTAAGGAATGTTCTCATATTGATATATGTTATTTATTTGATTAACTAGGCAACATTTTGTGCAATCAATATGTTAGACATGCCAGTTTTTGTCTATGTTTATTTGTAATTGCTCCTAATTCAGGAAATGTAATTCTGTTACATTTTCTCTTTTGTGCATGTTTCTGCCTATTCTCTGATTGCCGTGTTCTCCATGAACTTTGCTGAGCTCAAGGGCAGTCACACGCTAAAGCGATGTAAGAGGCACTGGGACAGACTCGTAGTGCTGACCCTCTGCCTGCTTATCATCTCTGCTGGATGTCATTTGCATTCCATTAGAGCTCACTCATTCTCCCTTTCTCTGGCTCTTTCTGCAGCCAAAGCCTCATCACTTGCATTATGCAGCAGAATCATTTCATACGCCTCTGCATACGCCAGCCGCTCTGAATACGCAGTGCCAAATCAAGCACATGTTTCCGGAGGAAAAAAGGGAGGAAATGCTCTGATTAGCCATTATGTGTGATTAGAGCCTGCATGTGTGGATTTTGATGCTTTTCCACTAAAATGTAGACAGAGTGCTCTTCCTGCACACAAGCGAAGCATTTAAACCAAGAAACATCTATACAAATGCATGTATGAAAAATAGGCTTGGTGTACTTAAATGATCAGTATGTTTCATACATGTTAAAGGAATAGTCCACTCAATTATCTCAGTTCTGTGTTTGCATAACTGGTTCTTACAGTATCTCTTTCCAAACCTGTATGTACAGTATTTCTTCTGTAAAACACACAAGTGCTGTAGCACTCAGCAAAATCAGGTTCTGCAAATGGGGACCAGAGCCTTTAGTTCTCAAAGGATGCAAAGAATACATTTTAGAATTGCACAAATTATATAATAAATTATAATAGTAAAAGGCTCGAAGTAAAAGGCTTCTGAAGCCATATCAAAGCATCAAAAAGAATGAATTTTGAAAAAGTTGGAAATTGCCTTCTCACAGCAATTGGTGACAATAAATGATCTGTTCTATGCCTGGTAAACAAAATCAAATCTAAAAAAGGGTGGGGAAATGTTGGGGAAAAAAGAATAACCTGAACCATGAACCTTTCAATAAAATACATTTATTGAGAGCCACTAAACAAACTATATCCCAACTTTAATTCTGTCACTAGATTTCTCTCTACGATATTTAGCATGCAGGTTGGTTCGGTCGATATGGTTCTTTTCTGAGAAAGAACTCCTCGCCCATCCATGCAAGAGAAGAGTTTAATTATATCTGTAATGTATATATGGAAAGATTATCAGAGGCCAAATCCTGACTCAACAGGAGGAGGAGGTGGGGATGGAGGAGTATAAATAGCTTCTGATCAACACAATGAACACAGCTGAATGATATCTAAAAACATTAGCTCAAAGGGGAATGCTGTGAAAGGGGTCATATTCTTACAGGAGGATATAGATCACCTATCAGCATCAGCTGATATGAGCTTGACTAACGTGTCCTGCCAGAACTAATGATATACACTTGATGATTATTATAGTGTACACCCCAAGTTCAGAGTTGTCAAAATCCAGTTCCTCCTCTGTTCCTCCAGTATTCTAACTGTTTTAACAACACAAGGTCTGTGAGGGGTCTGTGACTCTGTCTGACTGTCTATGCTGCCAAAAATGTTGCTCCTATGTCACATAGCAGCATTGAACCTGAACTTCTGGCAATCTAAAAGAAGAAGTATGCTATACCTGTGTCATGTGGCCTTGGTCAGAAAAAAAGGTGCCAAAGGTTTTCTAACAGTCCTCAAGCAATCTTGTTTGGGCAAACCACGCTTGGTTGCACGCTGCAAGAAAATTAGTGGTAAGGTTACTCAACTCATGGGTCATTTGCAGTAACTCCAAATGAGGTAATAACATTTGCTTCTATTCAAAGTAGCCTACTGTTGTTACTAAGAAGTAGTTAACAGATTGCATTTTCTATATAAGTTTTGTAGATGACAGAAAAGTGTACCTGTACTAAAAAAGCACAACTCAACCCAGTGGAATCAAACCTCCTCAGCCATGGAGGCTAATTGATTCAGTTCCCTGATTCAGTTCTCTGTGTCTTGTTCTCAGTGCCAAACATGTTCCGGGATTCAATGATAAAATGACTACCTGACCATTTTTTTTTTTTTTTTTTTTTTTTTTAAAGAAATTGTAAAAATTGGCAAACTAATTGGACTTGATTCCAGTCCTGGTTTCTTCAGTGTTCTGTTAGTTCCATTTTTTCCATAAATCAAACACCTACATTTTTCCTTAACAGATCACGTGGCTCCATGATGCATGTGACAGCTACGAGAACCCTTCAAACTTACTAAACCACTTACATCCTTTGATAAGATCTTCAAATTCAAATTTTATTTGTCACATTCACATACATAGGCTACACGTTACGACATGAAGTAAAATGTATTGCACGACTGCCCAACAAATTGACACAATAAGAAAATAAAACACAATAAAAAACCACTTAGGTGAGCAAAAAATAAATAAATAAGTACAGTAATAAATATAAATAAACTATAAAGAAAAAAAAAACTAGCAATAAGATAAAAATAGAATAAAAAGGAAGTAGAAATAGAATATGACTATAAATAAAAGAAAATAGATATTATAGAATATTGTAATTGTCACAGTCAGCTGGAAGTGCCAGTCCAAACCCCGTGGGGGGAAAAAGACAATTTACCACATAATAGAAAAAAAACACTGAAGCATTGTGCATGTGCTCGAGACCGTGGCAAACCCCTCAGGATTTTCTGAGACGGGGAACAGCTCATCGAGGGCGTGGTACAGCACCCCTGGCTGTGTTGCTGGAGCTGACCAGACCGGAAACAGTTTCTTGGGCTGAGAAACCGGGACTAGTAGAGCTTTATATGGCACAAATGGCTTGCCATACTGTGACACGGGGTCTGGAAGCAGCAGACTGGGTAGATCCTCCACGTGATCTGCCGAAGTCTCGCGACTGACCGCCATTTTGTGCTGCGTTTCGCAATCGGCCGCCATTTTGCGCCGATAATTTGCCCAAAACACAGTCCTTGATTTGCTCTTCAGTCACTCTCACACGGTGGCTGAGAGCAATAAAATCCTCCACATAATCTTCTATCTGGCATCCACGCTGAAAGAGAGAACACAGCCGGAAAGACGGTACCGGGGGAAAAATCCTGCCTGCTAGGCAAAAAACAGTCTCTGTACTCACGTGGGTTGTAACAGCCGAGGAGCCCTTGTGGACGGTCCATTCTGTCACGAGAGCAAGGCGAGGAGACGTGCGGGCTCATGTGCAGGCTGTTTATTGAAGTACACAGAGCAAAACAGACAGGCTTAAGGTCGTTACCGGCAGACAGGAGTGGTGGAGGCAAAGCACGAGAATAGTCAGAGTTCAGGCGTAGATCGGTACACAGTAAAAACGATCCGAACAGACAAGGATACACAGGAAAACAGGAACACAGAGAATTAGGTAGTTAGGTAACATTTTACTTCCCTAATTACCTAACGAAAAACAAAACCCAAATGAGCTAGCCAAAATACAACCCAGGCTCATTAGAAATTCGTGTCTCTTCATACATTACTGCAAAACGAAAAAATGTACCTATACATATGAATCGCTGCAGTTTCCAGTGGAAATGAACAATAGACGCACTAAAACTTCAACAAAGTTTATTACTTTTTATACAAAAGTATGATTTACATGTACATTTTTGATTAATGAAAGCTAATTTTCACGCATTTCACGCACACATTTGCAGCTTTATATGTATGGGTTTTCTAATTCAGTAGGACAAAACAGCTCAAATCAGCATAAGTTTGTGGAGCATAAGGAATGGCCGCATCATCAAATGTGCTTTTAAATTACTTTTGCACTTGTTAACACTATTGGGTAGGTTTGGTGTAGGGGATATTTCCAATATGATAGACCATTAATCGTTAGCGACACTCACTGGATGTTTGAAACGGCCACAAAACGTATCTCAAGCAGCATTATAAAAAAACTGCAGTACATACCTGTACCAACATAATACAAATATGCCACAATTACATATTAAATGTTTTTTAGCCATTCTCTGATCATTTCCCTTTGAAACTGCGATAAACCATGCAGTAAGGTACACAAATACAGGGTTGCAGAAATGTATGTAGAGGAACATATTTCCAATGAGCCTGGGTTGCCAAAATAAATGTCCATACCCCTTTGCTCCAAGTTTTTGAAAAAAAAAATAAAAATAAATGTTTTAAAACAGATGGACATAATCACTCCTATTGATGGACCAGAGATGAAGGCTCCACAGCTTAGGCTGGGGATGCTAGATCTCTTGCTTAAGAGAGAGGAGGTTATTCTTCAATGGAACTGATCATAGACCAGCTGATAGCAGCTGGATTAACTCAGGGAACCACCTCTGATTCTTCCAAAAGGGGGCCACCAAGATGGCCAAACACTTGACCACTTGGGTTGTAGTCTCCATTCTCCTGAAGCTACATTGCACTGAGGATGACCTCTCCCTGGTTCAGTGTGTCGAGTACGTGAACTGCCCTTAGTGCAAGCAGGTTGGAGTACCCAAAGGAAAAAGAATCACATTCATATACATATTTCACATTTGACCAGATATGACTGGTCAGATTTTTACCAGATTTGCTTATGTAGACAGTGAGGAAATGTTTGAAGTTCACATCAAATTTAGTATCGGCTCTGAGTTAACGCTAGACAAGGCCATGGATATAGCCGGATGACATTAAATTGCACAAGCTTAGCTCAAAATGCTTGTGCATACAACCCCCGTGACCAAGCAGTGCACACTGTCAACACCCGGAAAGAGTTGAAGAAGAAAACAGGGGAAGCATGAATGAAAGCTTAGCATCAGAATAGCAATGATGTTGCAGAGTGTGGCAGAAGTTGTTGTTACTGCAGCAGCCAGACTCAAGGTCCATCTGAGAAATACCCTGCTAAAGGCAAAGAGTGGGGCAAATGTGGAAATCATTTTACCAAAGTATGTTGTCCTGCTTACACAGTCTCACTAGATATACAAGACCACACCAAATACTGACTGGTTTTCAGAGACAGACATTTTACATTTTGACATTTACACATTTTAGAGTGGTCTTTTATTGTAGGTGTCTAAATAGGCCTTTTGTGTACATAGAAAAAGTCTTAGATCTTTGAGTTCAGCTCAAAAAAAGTGGACAAAAACAAAAATGTATAATTTGGTTCAGTTTAAATTTGGACCCTCAAAGCATGCCTGGACCTGGATATAATTAAGCTTGTGCTTTCACTAAATGCACTTAAAGAAGACAAGTCCATGGAATGGAGGAGGAATACATATGCTTATTTCTTCAATGGTATTAGATTGGCATCACTGCTGGTGTTAACCAGCCCCACATACAGACGAGGTGTGCTGGTCCTCGTGTGTGAAATGCGCTATTGAATCAAGGCACTGAAGGGAAGAATGAGCTTAACTCCATTCACCGTGTTTGGAGGAAGAAGAATGATGAGTATCAGTCCAATAATACCATACCTACAGTGAAGCATGGGTCTGGAAGCATCATGTTCTGGGGGTTTTCTGCACAGGGGACAGGACGACTGCACTGTATTAAGAAGAGGATGAACGGGGACATGTATTGTGACATATTGGACAAAAACCTCCTTCCCTCGGTCAGAGCATTAAAGATGGGTCGTGGCTGGGTCTTCCAACATGACAATGACCCAAAGCACACAGTCAGAAAAACCAAGGAGTGGCTCTGTAGGAAGCATATCAAGATTCTTGATCGGCTTAGCCAGTCTCCAGACCTGAATCCAAATGAAAATCTTTGGAGGGAGCTGAAACTCTGTTACTCAGCAACAGCACCGAAACCTGACAGATCTAGAGAGGATCTGAGGATCTGATGGAGGAGTGGGCAAAAACCCATCCTGCAGTGTGTGCAAACCTGCTGAAGAACTACAGGAACCGTTTGACCTCTGTAATTGTTAACAAAGGCTTCTGGACCAAATATTAAAAAATGTTGACTCAAGTGATCAAATATTTATTTGACACAGTAATTCCCAAATAAATTTTTGAAAAAATCATACAATGTGATTTCCGGATATTTTTTTAGATTCTGTCTCTCACAGGAAATGCACCTATGCTGAAAATTGTAGATTGTAGACGCCTCCATGATTTCTAAGTAAGAAAACTTGCAAAATCACATTATCAAATACTTATTGACCTCACTGTATAAAGGAAGGGCTCTTTCTACAGTTTCTAAACTTACAATCCATTCAAAATTTGAATACATTTACTCACAGATTAACAATAACAGCTTATTAAATATGTCTTATTGCCATTGCGCAGCGTTTACTGCTTCAGTTCACTTAATAGAGGCGGGGCTGAACGGCATATTTATGATTCAACATATTCTAAATAAGGTAAGAGTTCAAGCCTATTTTAGACAAAAGGAAATTATTTTTATGGAGATAGAATCGATGCATGAATCAATACTTAAAAAATAAACATAAAAATGGTAACACTTTAAAATAACTGCACACTATGAATCATTAGTTAAGCCTTAAACAGTCTGTTCATCCTTTATAAAGCATTGTTCCAACATTAATAGTCATTAGTAAGCAGTTTATAAATACAGCTG
>JAUCNO010001513.1:360101-387509 GCA_032353835.1 Enteromius viviparus
GTTTTACCATCAGCCCACATAACTTTAAAGAAAGAACTCTTTCCAGCTGGTTCATTCCATGTCAGAGACACAGATGATGTTGTGATTTCAGACACTCTGAGATTCCTGATCACATCAGGCTCTGTGTGGGGTAAAAAATGAACTGAAACAATGCTTTTACAAATAATTATAATATTGGTTTTAAGATGAGTGCTCATTAAGTTTATATACGGTATATAAATCTCAGAAATGTTTTCATTTATGTGACAAACTACTAAAAATTGTACAGTATGAATACTATTAAATACTCTTGCATTAATAAATCACAATTATATTTTACTGTATGATACAGAGATTTTTTGTGGGTCAAAAATTCTTGTTTTGAAAGTCTACATACTGGTCCATGCTGATCTGCAGACAGATTCACTTTCTGTTAAATGATCTGCTGCAATGGCTCTGATGCAGAACATGTGATTGACTCCAGCAGTCAGATTAGTGACTGTTACACTTATGTCTGTTTCATTTGTGTTTGTGGCTGTTATATTTCCAGATGCTTCATTAGAAGTCCAGTTAACTTTGAAGGAAGATGTCTTTTTCAGTGGTTCTTTCCATTTCAGAAGCACAGATGACGTTGAGATTTCATCTACTGAGAGATTTTCAATCATGTTTGGTCCTATTTTGCAACAGAGGAGCAACTGATTAGTGATTCTTGCACCTGAACAGCTGTAGATATCATATCTCCAGTTCATTTTGTTTTGTTTTTTTTTTGCTCTTTTTGTAAATGAGAGAGCACTTCTCATATCTTAGATTATCATGATCCTGGGAATGCTGCGTATTAATTATTCTAGGAACCAGGAAACTTATCTTATATAATGACAGATATTGTTGAGGTCATATTCTGGGCACAGTCTTGTTTTCTTTGCCATTTTAAATTGTGTGGTACTTCAATTGACAAACAATATACAAAACTATTCACAAAAACACATACATACTTGTATATTGTGAGATACAGACAGTGTCTCCTTCTGTTGAATTGTCAGCTGCCACAGCACTGATGCAGAACGTGTAATTGACTCCAGCAGTCAGACCTGTGACTTTTACATTAGTGTCTGTGACTACATTTCCAGACGTGTCACTAAAAGTCCAGTTAACTTTAAAGAAAGAAACTGTTTCCTCTGGTTTAACCCAATTCAGTAGCACAGATGATGTTGAGATTTCAGTAACTATGAGATTCTTGATCACATTTGGTCCTGTTTTACAACAGAAAAGAAACTGATTAGTGATATTTGCACCTGAACAGATGTAGATATCATACAATCTCCAGTTCATATAATGTTTGCAGGTAGTCCAGAGTATTCTGGATGCAGCTGTGCAGTAAACCTGAGAGGGAACACAGGTGGAGACAAATCCTGATTAAATCAGTATATCATATCACATCAATAATATACTAAATTATAATTTTCGTCCTATGGGGGGGACCCATTTCTATACTTATCACCCCATGTTTTCCCGCTTTGAGTGTGTCCCAGTGGAATCAATGTTCTTACTGGGGTGCCCTCGATCTGGACCTTCATAACTAGATTTTCACTGGCTGCCGCAATTTCACCTGCGCGGTCTGTAGGTTTAGTTCTCATAGTTCTGACACCTGTCCCTACATCAACCCCTCTCTTTCCTCCCAGCCAGAAAGCCCTATATCAACCAGTTATGATCCAAAGATCTCCTCTTTCTTGCAACAGCCTGGGTATTAATCTTGACTCCCATAAATTTGTTGCTTCCCTTCTCAAAGATAAAGTTGACAGGATCATCTTAATGGCATCCAATCTCATTGAGAACCCCCAGTTTTATGAAAGGGAATAGCTGTCAACCCTGGGCCATCTGAATTTCACTATGCACGTCATTCCTTAAGGCCGCCCTTTTATTTCCCTCCTCCTAAACCTTGTATCCTCTGTCCCCTACAGTACCTCGAAGATCAAATATCCCTTTTCGCCCCCTGCCTCCATGAACTCTGGATTTCTTTCCTCTCCCTTTGGAACGGCCATTCTGTTTTCTATAATGAAATCCTCTCGTCCCCTGTCGACATCCCACTGTAATGTTCAGCTGGATGTGCCCATCCAGACCACTGGTGGGTACTCCAGCGCCCAGGACTGCTGTTATGTGTTTTCTCTGTTTTTCACTCCAGGACTTTTATTATGATTTCATGTACTCTGTTCTGTATGTTGCAACCCGGACTTTTATGTTGAAATCTTTACCACAGCTCTGTTTACTTCCACCCGGATTTCCTCCAGCATATAAGCCGGCGTTTGTTTAGTTTTTGACACGGTCTATTGTTAGTCGTCACCTTTCCCTTGTTTCTCTCGTCATAGTTAGTCTGCTCTTTGGATTACCCGTTTTCAATTTTCGCCTGGACCTGGACAGCCCCTTTGCTTCTTCCTCAAGGACTCAGTTATCCGGTATTTCGACCCTTGCCTGTTTTCGACTCTGTTTTGCCTGTGTCTTCACCATACCTGTCTGCCGGCGCACTATCTCTGCTATCCTGACCCTGTGCATCCCATAAAGACACCATTGCACTTAAACTCGAACGCTTCACGTCCTGTTTCATGACACCCACTTTTCAGTGATGCAGCCCCCTCCATTGGTTTCAGTGGGTTCTATCGTAATCAATGGTTCGCCTCCCCATCAGCTACAAACTCCAATTCCCAGAGTGTGTAGAACTCTCATCTGTATTTCAAAGATTTTTTTCCAATTGAAACATGGGAAACGTTTTTCCCAGAAATCCTATTCAATTCAACCAATCCAACAAAGACTTGAAAGACCTGAAGTGTTTCCAGGGTGCCTTATGCATCAGACTTCTAGTCAGCAGTCTATGGGGGTGACGTCTGAGGCTGAGACTACCCTATATATTCATAGATGTTGTTGAGGTAACATTGTACCTAATTCATACTCTGGGTACATTCTTGTTTTCTTTGCCATTTTGAAATGTGTGGTTTGCAATTGACAAACAATATACAGAATTATACACAAAAAATTAAACTTAAAAGATAATTTTACTTACTGGTAAACTGTGAGATGCAGACAGTTCCTCCTTCTGTTGATTGATCTGCTGCTACAGCACTGATGCAGAATGAGTAATTGACTCCAGCAGTCAGACCAGTGATGTCATAGAAAGTGTTAGTAGTTTGAGCTGTTTCACGATCAGCCGACTGAACTTTAAAGAAAGACCATTTTCCAGCAGGTTCATCCCATGTCAAAAACACAGATGATGTTGTGAAATTAGACACCGTGAGATTTGTCATCACATCTGGGTCTGTGTTCGAGAGAGAAGCAAATCATAATTAAAAAAAAAAAAGCAAAACTTGACCATGACAAATTGTAGATGAAAAAAGGAAAAGGCAGCGTTTTGATGTTTAATAACTGAAGCTTTGGGTGTACATTTATACTAGATGAAAGTGACGCTGAACATGACTGATCTCAAGAAAAAGTATAAATTCTCATAAAATAATTACTCGAGATGTAATAGTAGTCATCTTTACAGTTACTTGAATAACAGTGCTACTCAAGTTGTTTGATACGTCGGTATACAGTAGCATTATAATTTGATATCTTTGCTACTGACACAGAAGAGACTAGTATTATTTTCGACAGTTGTGTATAGTCTATCTTATCTATAACCCAGGTATGACTGCATGTCCTTTGCAAAACAATGTATGCAGCTACATTTGGATTACTATAGACAATGTCAAAATAAAGTGAACACAGACTTTAAAAAAAATAAGACTATTTATATAGCAAGAAAAATAGATTTTATAATTCTACATACTGCTAAATTGTGAGATGCAGACAGTTCCTCCTTCTGTTGATTGATCTCCTGCTACAGCTCTGATGCAGAATGTGTAATTGGCTCCAGCAGTCAGACCAGTGAAGTTATAGGAAGTGTTAGTAGTTTCATTTGTTTTACCATCAGCCCACATAACTTTAAAGAAAGAACTCTTTCCAGCTGGTTCATTCCATGTCAGAGACACAGATGATGTTGTGATTTCAGTCACGGTGAGATTCCTGATCACATCAGGCTCTGTTTGGGGGAAAAATGAACTATAAAATAATGCTTTTATAAATAATTATAATATTGGTTTTAAGATGAGAGCTCA
Organism: Enteromius viviparus; assembly: GCA_032353835.1. Lineage (NCBI taxonomy): Eukaryota > Metazoa > Chordata > Actinopteri > Cypriniformes > Cyprinidae > Enteromius > Enteromius viviparus. Next base: position 364,226 of record JAUCNO010001513.1, read on the forward strand.
TTAAGTTTATATACAGTACATTAATCAGCTACAAATTCCAATTCCCAGATCTCCCCTGCTCTCCCTTCTCTCCTTTATATCATTCCTAAACTCCAGCAAGAACCTTCAAACCAGCTCTATTAACCCCCTGAGGTCTGAGTTGACTTTGGGGCACTTGAGATGTTTGGACATGCTCTGATATTTGTGCTTTTTTTCAGCTACTTATAACATATTATGACCAGCCTGTGTTTTTCTTGTAATCATCACAAACTGCTCTACAATAATATGTGACCACATTGAATTTACATGTTTGCTTTTTTTAGGAAAAAAATATTCTCCCAGTCTCACAGACAAGGCTTAAGCTAGTCCCAGACTAAATTGCATGTTTGAGCTGTCTGAAAATATCTTGCTCTGACATATCTTAAAACATGTCAGTGTTATTCTTCTGTGTTAAGATGCACACCTGTAATATTTTCTTATAAGGTATTTCTGTAAAAGTTGCATAAATATCTTAATTTAACTAATGCCTAGTCCTGAGGTTGGCTCTCCCGTCGACGGGAGCACGTGGCTTTTTTTCAGATGTCAGAAAAAAGAACTGAAACTGCTTTGTCATATATGATCACACATAGAAGAATAATACAGCATTTAAATCTGTAAAGGGTCTATTTTTTTAATACACTCACAATATCAACAAAACATTCTTCTTTTGGTAAATAAAGAAAATGAACAGGGTGCGTTCTCTGCTGTCTCTGTCTCCTTGATACTGAAACTTCATTTTAGCGTAGACATATACAGCTTTTTATAGATATATCTCTCATGTCGGTGAGTCACGTTTTCACTGAGTTTCAATTTATTTATTGACGTGTTTTAATCTGAACATCATGAAGACAGAGACAGCAGAGAACGCACCCTGTTCATTTTCTTTATTTACCAAAAGCAGAATGTTTTGTTGATATTGTGATTGTATTAAAAAATAGACCCTTTACAGATTTAAATGCTGTATTACTTATATGTGTGATCATATATGACAGAGCAGTTTCAGTTCTTTTTTCTGAAATCTGAAAAAAAAAACACGTTCCCGCCAGCGGGAGAGCCGACTTCAGTCCGTTAAAGCCTATCTAAGTGGCCTCCAGTTTTTCCAAAAGCTAATATCTGGTTCTGCCTCCCCAGCCATTTACAATGCTCAAACTTCCCAACTGATCAAAGGCATCCAAAAGGATAAGCCACCCCGCCCAGACCCAAGATTAGATTACCCTTCACCCTCAACATCCTGTGAAGATGCATTTCCATAGAGGATATATGTCCACACTGATAGCACGAACCCTTGATGCCATGTTAACCCTGGCTTTTTTCGGCTTTCTAAGATGTTCAGAACTCACAGTAAACTCAACATACAACCCAAGTACTCATCCCACTATCTCTGACCTCACCATCTTGGATAACCAAACCATAGCTTTCCTAATCAAGCAAAGAAAAACCGACCAGCTTAAAAAAGACCACTTGACACTATATATTCAATCTTAATTGTCCCATCCAACCCTAACAAACCTTACGGGTCTTCCTCGCCTTCAGATGTTCCTTCACCTCTTCCCTCTCAGACTCCCTCTTCATTGATAAAACCAATAGTCAGTCCAGTATCAAGATTCTGGTTCCAAAAACATCTCAAGACCATCCTCCACATATCTGGTGTTCCACCCAAGAAATTCTCATCCCATTCCTTCAGAATAGGAGCAGCAACTTCCACAGCCTAAAAAAGCCATACAGATACAGACCCTGGGCCATTGGTCATCCGATGCCTTCAGAAACTATATCCGCTCAGACCCATTCTCCATCAGAATGGACATGCAAACCCTCACAAGCACTCACACACAAGGTAAATGTCCCTAAATAGCGACAAAGCACTCAATATAATACAGCCCTTATACAATACAAATTACAAATACAATACAGATACAAATTGTCTCCCCGGCAGAAAGAGAAAAAGGGTTTTACAGCTGGTACATTTTAGTCCCAAAGCGAGATGGTGGTCTGAGACCTTTACTTGATTTGAGGCATCTGAACTGCACCCTAGTAAAATGGCAGTTCAGAATGCTTATTTTAAAAGCCATCCTCTCACAAATTCAGCCAGCAGACTGGCTGTTTTCACTAGACCTAAAAGATGTTTACATCTTCATGTACCAATAGCCCCTCATCAAAGGCCATTCTTGAGATTCGCCTTCGAGGGGACAGCATATCAATACAAGGTCCTTGGCCTTTGGTCTCTCCCTGGCCCCACATACGTTTACAAAAAGCACGGACGCGGCACTTTCCCCTTTAAGACAGATGGAAATCCGCATCCTGAATTATCTCGACGACTGGCTTGTTCTAGCCAGATCGCCATAGGAGGCGAAGAGGCACAGGGCATTTCTCCTCTGCTATTTAGACCATCTCGGGCTCAGGGTGAACTTCACCAAGAGTATGCTGCCAACAAATAACGTACCTGGGCACTGTAATAGACTCAATGCAAATGAGTGTGTCGATCTCGCCGGAGAGCGCGTAAAGTTAGCAGTATGGCACACTTGTCACATTTTCCTACCGCAACTGAGGGACAGTCACATCCTAGTTCGCTCAGACATTATGACAGTGGCGTCATACATAATTCATCAAGGGAGTCTGTCATCTCAGCGCATCTTCAGATTGTCTGTGCGCCTCCTCAGATGGGCCCAGCACAATCTGCACTCAATAAGAGCAACGCACATCCCCGGTAAACTGAACCAGGTCGTGGACATGCTGTCATGAGGAGGAGCCCGTCCACAGAAATGGATCCTTCACCCACGAACTGCCCGGTTAATCCAGGACATTTTCGGCAAAGTGGAAGTGGATCTTTTCGCTTCAGACAGCAACACTTGCTGCCCAACTTATTTCTGTTTGCCTCCCCAAGCGTGTACTAAATACCATCTCTCACGCTAGAGCCCCGTCTACGAGACACGCTTATTCTGTGAAGTGTTCAGTATTTCAAGGTGGTGTGCAGAGCGCAACGAAAATCCCTTGTCATGTCATGTATCTTTAATACTATCTTTTCTGCAACACCTGCTGGATAGGGGACACTCCCCTTCCACCCTTAAGGCATACGTGGCGGCCTTATAGCAAGCCAGAATGTGGGCAAGGACAGTCTTATTATCCCTTTTCTAATAAGCCTGTGTCCGCGTCTTCCGCATATTCTGACCAGGGGACAAGCTCGGTGGAGTTCGAGCTAGGGCTCGGTGTTCGCCAACCTCCCGGCCCGCCCCCTGGACCGCACGCCAATCACGCTTAAATTGTTATAAGGAAGCGCAAACTCATTAACAGCAAATATTAATATAATTTTCCTATTTAGTAACACATTTGCTCAGTTCTCCATTAATAAAAATACTCACTTGACTCATTTGAAGGAGAGCTTGTTGTGGCAAGGGCTGCTGTATCTTGATCTATGAAGGGGAAAATGTTGAGGGGGTTTTTTGTTTGTTTTTGGGTTTCTTTGGACACAATACATTTTTATAATGCAAAAATTGTCAAAAACATTAAATTGCTGTGCTCTGTATGACTATTTTAGATTTTTGTATTATTACTATTTTTTTACTATTACTATTATATACTATTTCTTATTTCCCAATGTAAGATGCTGGTGTTTAATACTTTTAATACTTTTACAAGAAATATGCACAGTTATTATTACATTAAACAACATTAACATTAAAACACAGATAATGTTTTAATATTACTACATAAAAAAAATATCTGAATCGATCTCTGCGACGTGGAAGGAGTTTTTGTCGACTGCATTCCCACTAATCAAAATGCGTACAGGTTGGCATGTCTGCTAGTTTTTCATTCCCATTTTAAACTTTAAATAAAAGACACTGATGTTTGATACTCAGATTTGACATTATAAACGCATTTGTACAATATAACACATTAACAGCAAAAATTAATAAAATATATATTTTTTTCTATTTAGTAACACATTTACTCAGTTCTCCATTAATAAAAATACTCACTTGTTGGAGCTGATGTTTGAGGCTCATTTGAAGGAGAGCTTGTTGTGGCATGGGCTGCTGTATCTATGAAGTGAAGTATTTTTTTTTGTTTGTTTGCTTTGCATACAATCAATTTATTAAAATGCAAAAACGGTGAAAAAACATTCAATTGCTGTAATCTGTATGACAATTTTAGAATTTTGCATTATTACTATTTATATGTTATATGTTAATTTTAACATGTAAATGCTGGTGTTTAATACTTTAGATTTTACAAGAAATAAGCACAGTTATTACTACAATAAACTACATTAACAAAAAAAATACAGATAATGTTTTCCTAATACCACATCATTGTCCTTGAATAAACATTGACATGCTTAAAAGAAAATGCCTGAATGTAATGAAATTATATATTGTAAGAATTATAAATTAAAGAATATATGACATTAACAGCGTAAATAAAATTTTCCCAATTGCAATAAATACAGTTTTGAATACAGTAGGTTCAGCTGCTTCACAGTTTATTTCCTCGGGGCTCGTGTCTCGTTCCTTAGTTGTTCTCTCTTTAAATGCATCCTTTGGGTCTAATTTTTCAAAAGGTTAATGTGGCTTATCATTATTAGCTTATCGGGGGGGTTTAGATGTAACAATGATTGCAATATTTCAAATTTGTTTGGATGAAATAAGGACATGAATGGCTTCTAGTTTTCTGCAGCTTAACTATTCCTAATCGGAAGTGGTGATTTTTGGCCACCCTAAAGTTAGCCAAACAGCTTTCTGTACATCTAGGCCCCTTAGCCATTATTATTAGCATTCAAGTACGAAACCTTGGTGTAATCTTGGACTCGGATGTGAAGTCAGTGCTGTTGTTAAAAGAGGGATCTATCAATTGCATATCATTGCCAAATTGAAGATGATTCTTCGTTTGAAGACGTGGAAACTGTGATGCATGCTTTTATTGCTATATAAATAAATGTTGATTAATTGATTGAATTGCAATGTCATATTTGTAGTAAAATTGATAAAAATGAGTGTTTTGTTATTACAAGTCATTACTGATAAGCTCACAAGGGCATATGTTGAATTTTGTTTTATATCACAATTTATTATTGATAAAACAATATACATAAAAAAACAATTTACTGGTGGGATGTTTGATAAGCAGAATGTGGCTTTAAATGATAGTACTGACCTGTAGCATCAGTACTTGCATTCAGCCCCTGAGAAGAGAAAAGAAAGCGTATAATTAATAGAGATGAAAACTCAAGTCTAAATGACGTCCTTTACTTTAATTCATTAACGCCAACTTCAGATTTGAATTGCACTTAAAGCCAGACTTAAGTGACCAACGACAGCAAAGTCAATGTGTTATGACTTAATTTATTGACCTACAGTACTAATTTGAACAATATAAACCCATTAATGACAAATAAAGTAGGAACAGCATATGAATAGCACACAACCATTTCAAATCTGTAAAATCCGATCCATGCGCTTCAGTAAGACTTTCACACAAATTGTTACATGATTAGTCCGTTTTTAAATGAAATATTGTCATTGGTCAAACATGTGACTCGTCTTATTGTAATTGGTGCTGAGAAAAGAAACACCACTGATTTTGCTACGTCTTTTCATTTGAAATATAATTTACCGCAGAACGAACAGCCGTTATATATAATAACTATGCATCATTTATAATGTGTACATATAATAAAAATAAAGAAATAATTTTGTTACGTGACAAAATAGCAAATACAAAATTTGTGTGATGAAAGCTGTAATTTATTGATTTAGTTTGGTTTCAATCTTTTTTTTATGTTTTCATGCTTTTTTTTAACATCTCTGTCAATTACTTTCAGTCTTATACAGAAATGTACAAATGAGTTTATGAAAGAAGATATTTAATACTTTGTACACTGTGTATTTATACTATTATAGCAAAGGTGTTTCCAGACACATGTTTGCTTTTAATATGTAATATGTGCAAAGTGTGAGGCATTTTGTATTTTGCATGTGTTGGATCTGTGCATAAGGTTTGTGTGTAAGTAGTTGAAAAGAAATAAAAACCTGATCAAATACACCACTAGATGGAGACATTGTCTTCTCTGTCTTTGTTAAAACACTTGTAAATAAACATGCTTTTATTACAGATTAAATGCTGTCTTATCACAATTATGTTTTAGGTTATAGTTGAAAGGATGTTGTAGATGAGTTCCTGTTTTCGTTTCACCAGTTTGCCGACTTCAGAAATAATGATAGATAGTGAAGCACAACTCAAAAGAATGTGCAGGGGAAGTACTGTATACAATAAACACAACAAAATATATGGAAATTGAGTTCTTCCCTTTAGGTTTAGACTACAATGATGCACTCTTCACAGGTCACAGGTAAATCTTCAAATGAGCAGTGACATCACCAAACCAACTTCCTTGTCGCAAACAAAGAGCTTGTTAAATTACTGAGATAAATTCAGAGAAGGAAACTTTTTCAAAAGCTCCCTACAATTAAATATTTACTTAACTGTTAAATATAAAACCATGATGATCTATTACCATCAAGCAGCTTTACTCCAAAAGCAAAATGGCAAAGCAAGTCCACACAAAGTAGCAAAACAGAACTCATTTAAAAAAAAAAAAAAAAAATGAGTTAAAGGATATTTTTTATATTTAATGTAACTCGGGCTGGGATTTTGGCACCCAACGGTCAGGAAGAGCTGCACCCAAAGCACAAAGATGCCATTTCCCATCATACCCCTCCACTCCTTAATACTCACAATGCAGTTTCTATATTGTCCTGCCTGACCTCCACCCAAGGTCAGTACAATCTTTTCTTTTCTTTTTTTTTAAGAAGTCTCTTACGGTAATCAAGGCTGCTGTTGTCGAAGCTGCAAAAATACAGTAATATTATCTTCTTCTTTTTTTTAATTAATAAAAAACTGTAATATTTATTATAGTAGTTTTTTCGCATAAAAAAATTTTTTATTATAATAAATTGTATTTTAAGTTAATTTAAAACTCTTTAAATTTACTTTAAATTTATGAAAACTCTTTTCATAAATCATTCTAATGCGCTGATTAATTAGATTTACAATTTATTAGAATTAATAATCTTGGCAACAGTTGAGCTGTCAAATATTTGTTTTGAAACTTGTGATACTTTTTCAGGATTCTTTGATTATTAAAAATGGAGTACAGCATTTATTTAAAATATAAAATACAAAACCATGTAAGTTTAACAGCTTTGGTGAATAAAACAGATTAATTTCTTTCAAAAAAAGAAAGAATAAAAACTGACCCTAAACTTTGAGATTTCAAGTTTTTCTTACTCTTTGAAGTGTTACAAGCTGTCCGTGATTAGATAAGATCCCTAAAGTTGCAAAGACTGAAGTCTCAAAACCAAAGAGATACCACTTTATTAAATTAAGATTCAACCACGCCTTCCTAAAATGCCTCATTTAAACACTTCTCTACATCACTGTGTAAGTCAATTTTGTTTAACACCACCCAAATGTTTACGCAAAGAAAGAGAGGGGAGCTATTATTCTCACTGTAGTGTTGTTGCCAGTGCCATGTTCTGGAGACATGACTGCAGATGATGTGATGTTTACATAGTGTGGCGCAATGCAACACGTTAAAAGACAGTACACTTTAAGTCATTATAATCAGTAATTATTTCCTCACTGGATGCAACAAATGCCTCATTTATTAGGGGTTTTATTGCTTTTGTAAAACCACGTTATGATAAAGGTACATTTCTGTTAGGTGATTGAGATATTCTGCCAATCACAATGCACTGAATAGCTGGCCAATCAGATCACACCATCAGGTCTCAGGTCCGGCAGGGATTGTAGGTGGGCAGAGTGAATGTCCAGCACTCTCCCTATACCCTCACTACCACAACAGAAGTGAGACCCTTGAGGAAGGCACCAAACCCCCAACTGCTCCCCGGATGCTGCAGCATTGGCTGTCTACTGCTCTGAATGTGTGCTCATGGTGTGTGTGTGTGCGTGTGTGTGTATGTGTGTGCTTGTTTGTTCACTTCTCACTACGGTGTGTGTGAACTTGGATGAGTTACAGGGTTATCTCACTCACAAATTAAATAGATTGTCATTAATTACTCATTTCAATTCAAACCCATAAGACCTTCTATCATCTTCAAATTAAGTAATTTTTTGTTTAGAACAAGCAAAATAATCTGCCAATGGGATAAGCATTATATTCTTATTTCAAACAGAAAACAAGATTATTTTGCTTACCCCATTGGCAGATTATTTTGCTTGTTTCAAGTAAAAACTCACTTAATTTTAGCTTGTTTTTTCTGACAACAAGACAGTAATTGTTTTTTGTCTAGAAAATTCTTCTTGATTTCAGAATGTTTAGATATTTTGGCTGGAAAGAAGGCAAAAAAATCTTGTCTTAGAAAGCATTTTTTGCAGTGAGGACATTTTTTCTGAATGAGGGAGGGTAAAGTTGGTTTTGCCAACAAGAATTTATTTTTAAATACATCAGTTGAAACAATACCCAGATGACTTTAAACTTTCCCCACAAAAAAGGAACAAATGACTTCCAATAAAATCAACAAACATATTCCCAACAACAATGCCCTCTCTCAGGAGGTAGTGCTTTACTACAGTAGAGCGTAAGGATGATGCTGCTTCCTGTTTTAATCTGAACCTCATTATTATGTTATTGCTGTACTATAGCTTTTCTACAAAGTAACTGTGAGTTCCAACACAACTTTATTGTACATTCATTCATATCCGAGAGACATCTTCATGGTGAGTAAAACCCATTTAACCTTAATGTCTTAATGCTCACATCATGCATTTGATTGACAAAGAATGCAGACCTGCTTACAGAGCTGGTCACCTGACTTTACATGTATATTTTTTTCAGTATTTTCACTCATCAGTTAAAGGCTGTATCATGTCTGTATCTTAATCTTTGCTGTGAAGTGTGACTGTTAGTGTTGTTTTATACTCAACTCTGCCCTCTAGCGCTTTCAATGTGAATATGGACACAGTGTCACATGACATCTGTAAAATTATGTACTCTGTGTGTGTGTGTGTGTGTGTGTGTGTGTGTGTGTGTCTTTCTCTCTCTCTCTCTCTCTCTCTATATATATATATATATATTTATATATTACTTCATAGTTTCAGTCAGAATGTGAAGCAACGAATCATATCATGGAGACCAACCTTTTATGAGGCAATAACACTAGACTGTTTCACACATTGCTGTCCAGGCAGGGTTAGAAGAGTGTGTTGTAGGTGTAGTAAGTTCAGCCAGAAGAGCAAAGCTGTAGAATATCTTCTTCTTTTATTAATTAAAATGCATTGTTTATTGTGAGGTACACCAAACAGTGAATTAACTTTAATCAAATGATATGCATTGCACATGTATTGAGGTGAGGTTGAAATAACATTGTGGTTTAGGCTTAGGGTTAGTAGCAATAAATGTCTTTTAGGAATTTGAAACAAGAGCCAAACAGTACAACTTTTGCTTAAAAGGAAATGGATCCCTACATTTCATGACACATTATTTAATTTTCCAATAAGCTTAATTTTACTTATTAGTTTTTAGAATTAACCTACAGAGTTATAATAGTTAACTTAAAAATTGTATGTGCTAAAATAACTAAAAAAATAAAAATATAGATGATAAAATAAAACTAATTAAGAACTAATAAAAATGACAAAACACACAACAAAATGACTAAAACCTTAATAGAGATAAAAATGAAAGCAGAAAATCTAAGTATCTTTGCGATTCTAAAAGGTGTCCCATAGCAAAGGATCTATATCTCGTTTTAGCATTTTAAAACTGCAAGAAGTGCTGTATTTGTTATTTTAATATGAAATATTATAAGATGCACTTTTAGTTTTGGAGTCACATGATATCATGGAGAAATCTCAATGAATTAAAGCAGACTTGTTTGAGCTTTAACGCTTACTATATTGATGAAACGGCTGCACCAAAGCCAGCACATCGAAGCACGTTAGAGATTAAAGATCACACACACTCACACAAACACACACACACACACACACACATGCACGCACACTGCTCACAGGACACGGGTTCATGCTCCTCGGGAATTTATTAAGTGCTTGTTTTTAGTCATTTTTTCTTTCATTTCATTGGTATCACTTGCGCTCCTGTCTGGAATGGTGGTGTGGACAGTGAAGCAACAAGAGTCAGTTCATGTTCTCAGGCTAGAAAATCATTTACATCACATTTTGTTGTTGTCGTTGTTGTTTTACTGACTTGGAAACCACAAACATTCCAGCAACACACTCTAAGATAGATAAGAAACAATCAGAAAGCTTGACTTTTTGCATAGTATTAAATGAACAAAGACATTGAGTTTTTTTATTTACAATTATTGTATAGATTATAAAATTCATAAAAACAAGATGGATGAACACTTTTCATTTACCCATAAATTGCTAGTGTGCCAAAAGTACCTGTGGCGTCGTATTCTCTTTGTTCCACAAAACGCATGCTGCTAAGTACAGTACATAGAAGCTGATGTATTGCAAGAAATATTATTATTCATGATTATTAGAACGCTGTCATCCTTCCGATTTATTGGATAAACATTTTACACTGCATCCGTTATTAGGCCCATTAACACAGGGCGCAGAACTAAACTGAATTTAACTGAAGTGGCCAGTCGTACCTTAAAAGATCTCATCTGGAGTCCACACACATTTCAGACAAACTCCCCTGCAGCGCCTTTCAACGTGTCAGAGGTGGTTGTTTTGGTCAGTGTACAGGATGATTATGAATGAGGCTTTGACATGTGTTAAGGGGATAGTTCGCCCATCAATGGCTCTCTCGTGAACACGCCAAAGAGAGTTAACTGGTGATTTTCTGTTGTTTCCTATGTCTTCAGAAACTTTAATGGTGCTTTTAGAACGGCATGAGTAAACTATCCCTTTAACATGATAAAGGACAAAAAATAATAACAAATCCGTTTCAGTTTTCCATATATATATTTCTTTCACTGAGTATGCCTGAGCTAACAGTTAAAGCTTGTGCACCTTATCTTGATGAGTAAATCTGTCAAAAAAAATAAATTAAAAAATTGAAGAAAAATGAGTTGCATATTAAGTGTATGACATCATGCCTTTCCAATTCCAAAGAATATCAATGAATAGATGGGTGACTTCATAAGTGTGCCTTCCAACAGACCCCCGTTTGTCCTTTTGCTGCTAGAGTACAATAAATAGTTAACGACTAGTGAATACTGTTGAGATGCTAGAGTATATTTACTGACTGCAGGAAGACAAGCTTGATTTGAACACAGAAGCACATCTAAATTTACACCACAGAAATTCATTCATATCCGGATAGTGCAGAAAAGGATCATAAATGTATATATAGATATATTTTTTGTTTCGTTTTTTTTTTGTTTGTTTTGCTTTTTGTTGGTTTGAGTTTTTCTTTTTTTCTTTTTCTTTTTTTACTAAGAAAAGAGTCGAAAGCAACATTCCTTCTTTTCGTTTCTTCTCGTTACATGACATAACTCAGTTGTTCAAAGTGTCGTCAGCTCAGGAGCTGGGCTCGTTTCATTTAACCAAAAGAAATCTACAAATTAAATGTCAAAAAGAAGAATAATCAACACAATAAATCACAATATTTGAACACAATTTTTGATTTCCATACAGAGATGCCAGATATAACTTAGTTTACATGTTTCCAACATAAATCCCATCGCAGGTCACGGAACCAAAACTATTTTATGTTAAATAGTATGCACTTCTAAAGAAGATATTTCAATCCGACCTGATATATCTGCTCACGTTTGAGGCCGACCACAAGTTCATCCCTGAAACCTTCGAAGCCAGCCAAACCGATCTGATGTTTTCGGGGGTGCTCGGAGCCGTCAATCCCGACACTTGTTTAATACTATGATGCCACGCGGAATGATATATCTCCCACTATATTTTGGTTTCTTCTGTTATCTTCTAAAAATATCTACATTATTTGACAAAATAGCAGGCAAGTCCAGCGCACAATTCGAAATAAAACATCTAGAGTCCGCTATTACAGGAGTACTGAACAACGTGAGCTGTTCCAACTACGTCTGCTGCGTGGTTTTGAACCCTACAAAGAAGTTTTAAACCCTACAAAGGAACCAGGACGTATCTACAGGTTTGTAAACAAATTACATTCTCTTTAGGACATAAATAAGTTAAAGTAGTTATTGAAGCAGAACAAGGCAACATGCCAACAAATAAAGATAAACTCTGTAAATATATATTTATAATATGTCTATAAATATATATGTACGCTTAATAAATTCTAATTTCCATGGGTTTCTCTTTTTTTGACAGGTGCAAATCTACTGTGCAAGTTCGGAGTCCTGCGACCTGGATACACCTTAATCAATAACCAAAAAAATCTATACAATTAGATACATGCCACACACAATACTCACAGATCAGTGAATCAGAGAAGCTGTCTTAAAATAGCAGTCCACCGCACATCCCATCAAATCAAATCAAAACCATTTAAAATAAAAATAGAGGTTTCCAAACAAAAACCTGGGTAAATGTACATTCATGCAGGAGCAACGATAATAGCTGAAGTCGATTTAAATTACTCGTAATAGTCTGTCGTTTCCTCAAGAAGTGGGAGCGGTGCGCTTGCGCTCTTGTGTCGAGTTTCTCAAGTCGCTTCAAGTCAGTCGTCATTCATGCGTTCAATAAAGATTGTGGCGTAACTACACCTACAGTCAACAGTACACGATCCGCGTTCACGTGCACTCCAGAGCACTTCTAAACGTAGAGTCTAAGGTGATTCTTAAGCGGTCTCCCACATGAGGTTGCTAAAGTGATGTCTCCAGACTATGAAGCGGGCTCCCGGGACTGGAGGAAGCAGCAGATTTACTCGTGTCGGTCGTCAGGTTTATGCCGCTGTCGATGGCGTTGTTGTTCTTGTTGGGAGATGAGGGCTGACTGGAGTTCTTCCTGGCCGCCTCATCGTCAATGTCGGTGTCGTCTATGAGAGGAATGTGAGGTGTGGAGTCCTCTATTCTAAACTCTGGATGAGTCATGAAATTGTGGATGGAGGTTCTGGATTCGGGTTTTTCCAAGCCTTCGTAGAGCGAGCTACGAAATGCGTTCACAACACGTATCTGCGTGAGGAAAGAGATCGCTGTCAAATGCTTAGAAAGTGAGCTTGGAAGACTCCCCCCCCCCCCACAACCTGAGTGGCACAGTGACAACAGGAGGAGGGAAAGGCCGTGGGCCGATTCAGAAAGCATCCCTAATTTGCTTACTCTACCGTTCACTGAGACAGTTTAAGGATCAAAGCATCAAAAAGAACATAACTCAAACTCATGGTAAAATAAAGAGACTGGAAAGGAAAACATAGGCAATGCTCTTATGTCCCGTACAGTACACAATACAGTATACAGTTTATGGTCCAAAGTGTTGTATACCTAGAGACAAGCATTGTTAATTCAACAAAAATGGAACAAAAGAAGTCAAACACAAAGGAAAACCAAAACGGCATGCAAGTTGAACACATCTTGTGGAAAGTTGGCAAGAGGAGTAGATTAGATTTTGAGGTCCAGGATAAGTTTCAAGGTAAACGCAAAGTCAAAGGCAAACAAAAGAGAAGTTGTCTACAGAGACTCAGATAGAGGATGACAGGGACAGAAGAGCCTATGCTTCGATAGCATAGAGTCACAACACGATGATGGAAGCGAACCAAAAGCTTGACAAGCCAACTCAACGACTACACAAAACATGCAGCTCGGGACAACACCATGTGGAGATGAACACAGGCACACAGACTGTGGAATAAGAAAAGAGACGAGAACAAACACAAGTCTGTTCTTTAAACAACTCCATGCGTCTCTGTGTAAACACTCAAGTATAGGCCGCAGAGTTTTGTTCAGATTCATGGAGCTATTCTAAAAAATAGGAGAATCACTTGTTAAGTTGTTGCTGTGTGGAACTGAGACTTAAATATTTTACTGTGCTAGTAGGGAGCAGCAAATATTCCACTTACAACTACAAACAAGTATAATAAGCTAGGCATGATTCAAACAGCAAACTAATTATGAATACAGTCTATGGTTCTGCTTCACATCTTTGTGAGCTACCTACCCAGACAGCAAGACGTCTACTTCTTCTGGCCAAAATCTAAGGTCTTTCATACAGTACACGTAAGGCAATTCCAGAATGCTCTGCAACAAGCTTGGTGTTCATTTTTATCCAAGATGGTGGCTGACCCAATATCTCTCTTGCCTGCTCGTTAGGACAGGGTTGTCCAAACCTGACCTTAGAGGGCCAACGTCTTTATTATTGGGAGCAATTCTTCTTCAAATCAGGAATTAGCACTGGCTGTAAAAATGTTTATATCTGTCACTGTTAGGCATCTCTATATGGCTTAGGATGCTACCCCAAGACAGCGGTGTCCAGTCCTGCCCACGAATAGTTTAGCTCCAATTCCAATTAAACACAGCTAATCGAGGTCTTCAGGATAACCAGAGACTCCCAGGCAAGTGTTTCAGGGGCAAGTTAAAGCTAAACTCTGCAGGACTTTGTAGTTGTTACTACTAAAACTGCATCATACCTGAATCTATCAACCTCAAATACTTCAAATGAAAATTAGTACCTTACAGCCTTTGCAATTTTCAGTGTTAAAATACCCAAAACCTAGCTTACTGGGGTTTGGAACAGAGCCTAGTAATCCAACCATCTTCTGACCTGCTCAACATAAATTTACAGAAACCATCAAACTACGTCTAACGACCCTGAAACTTAATTTTTACCTTCTATTGTGTTAGCAAAGAGCACACTTTCAGCCTAGCTAAGAGCAAACTTACAAAGCCATCACAAACGGATCTGTGACAGATGACAGATGAAAACAAATGTCGGAAGGAGTCACATAGATGAAGACCGGCCTAACGTTTAGTGAGATTTTGCAGCTGTTGGCATCACACAGCAGACTACATGACCAACAGACTAAAGCCACGAGACATAATGGGTCGCTGTGGGCCTCAGATCTACATCACACAGACGACAAATAAGACAAGACTATGGGGAGGAAGAGCCACTCTCTTCACACGTCTCCGCAGCTGTGTGGAGAGAAAAAAAATAAAAAAGGGGAACAAAACAGCCTCCCGTGATCAATAGAGTAACTTCAACAATGCAGCTCAAAGCATTTCGAAGAACATCAGGCTACAGCTGGAAAATGGTACCGTTGGCTATACTTGAATGTTTACCCAGCCTGGTGAGTTTGTTGGTGGAATATTAGTTCACATCAATTTTGCGACGGACAATGGAGGGACTCACAACCTGAAATTCACTTCGTAGGCTGCACCCTTAGTCCAGGGCTCTTAGCACTCTGGGGAAAACAAACACATGGTACATTGAAACACATGTTCTTCTGAGAAGTGGGTTAAAGATGATCTGATAAACAGTGACATGAAAAGTAAGAGGAAATCAGAAGCAAAGCAGACTTTCAGGGATGCCCTTTGACAATACTTTACACTATTTGTCTATGTCTAAAGAAATTGTTTGAGAGCTTCGTTGTAGTGCCGAATCTCAATTGGACTCATTGGGTAATGTCTGATTAGAAATGTCTGCCAGATCTTCCCATTCTAACCAGATATATATAGGGAGATATATCCCTGTGGCCAGCGCTCTGACATATGGGCATGTTTTTAGTTTAGGTCTAATTTAGGGTCTAAACAACCTAGAGAAATCTATCCATTGGCAAAATAATCTGACATTTCTTATGACACCAAAGCACTTTCTGAGTCTAGAAATGAGGTGACTCTTTTGATGTCTAGAGTCTGTGACTACAGGAAGTGATGTCAATTTCAAATTTTTAAGCGCTTCCAAAAATAAGTTAGTATACGGTAACTAGTAACATATTATTACGGATGTAACGGTATTGTAAATACCGTCGTACCGCAATATCAATATCAAATTTTTTTTGATAATACCGTGGTCGCATGACTCAATAAAATGAAAGGTCTTCTGAGAAAAGTTTGCTCAGGCGAATGGAGCGAACGGGACGTAGGTGGAACTACTGTACACTTCCCATCAGCCCAAGCGTACCCATCATTCTTTGCAGTCTGTTGTGGCTACAGATCTGTGTTGCCAACTTTCTTGGACAAACCTCAGCGAGTCTCTGGTACTGCCGCGCGAGCACAAGCTCTTGTTTTCTCGGCGTGCACACACCTCTCTCAGGGCTTTCAGTTAAAATAGATATTATGTTGCTTCTAATGCTATTTTACATGCAGAGCCAAAATCACAGCATAGCCATTGTCTATATATTATGTGTACTTGGTTTCATTATTATGAATTATAAATATAATTATATAATTATAAACAATTATAAATAAGGATTTTAATCTAGATTAACATCTTGTAAGGTAGAGCTAGTTTAGTAGGCCTTATAATGGTGTGAATTTCAGTCACTATTTCATATTCATTCTGTTTTTCTGACAACAGTGTTGTCATGTAAACTGTTTAATAAACGCTTCTGGCACTTTTTTTTGAGCCTCTTAATTCGTTTTTTTTTATGTAAATGATTTAATAATAATAAATGATTTTTATAATTTTAATAAAATACCGTGCCATTCATACCATGAAATTTTCATACCATTACATTCCTACATATTATACTATTTAAGTTTATCACTTATTATCACCCTTGCTTTTTTTTTTTTTGCATTTTTGGGGCCAGCTATCATCACTTACTGAACTCTGAGCTCAAATCAGACCAAAGTGTGCAGTGATCCTTTAAAACCCACAATTAACAGAATGTAATGACCCACTAAATGGTGCTAAATGTTTTCATACTTCATAACTGTCCAAGGGAATACAACATTCAAATGAATTTTGCATCCGATGTGCCCTTTAAGGATTTTGTTGTCAGTAACAAACCTGTACATGGATCCATTTTGGTGTTGCCATAGAAACAAATCATTTCTGACTCAGAGAATGTGAACAGCTCTGAGTAGCTGTTGCCTTGTAATTATGGTAACCCTCACATAAGATTAATGCAGCATTATATTTGCTTCTTTCTAGAATCTCTGCTGCAGAGCTGCTTGCCTGTGATGTTTTTTTCATAATGTTTACTGTTCAGTGTTCAGTCTTTTTCAGTTCAGTTTTGCACTTTGAACTTTCATGAGCTACGTGGACATATTTAGGTAATGGCCCACATCTTATATTTTGCAATGTTCTGGCTCCAGATTTGTGATATCTTATTGATTTTAAAGAGTTCAAAACTCTTTGCATCCAGTCATTTTTTGGTTTTGTTATCATTGGCCCAGTTCAGGTCTGGAGTTCAAGGGCATCCCTGACAAACACCCAAAGAAGAGTGTCACTCACGCCCAGAGGGAGCAGCAGCAGTGCTGGTAGGAGAGGAAAGAGCATTGCACAAGGACACGTGACTAGGACTAGAAACATTGGTTACATCCTGATTTTGACTGGTGGTGGAGGACTGGCGTCTCAGAGCCCCCTGAAAGGAAGTCCCGCTCTTGAACGTGTTCACTACCTCGATCTGCAGGAAGGGGGAGAGAAATACATGGAGCAATGCTTCACAATAGACATGATCTAGAAGACTACGACAGACCCTCATCACACATTAAACACTTAATCTTAAATTAGCACTGAGGATTTGATGGCTTTAGAAAGGTCTTCTTCTCCACTGCTGCAGCTTTGACAGCAGTCATGATAAACGCCCAGAGACCCTTGAGCGCCTTGCCACAGGACTGCATCATTACGCCTATAAGAGCACTGTTATAATATCACAACACAAGCAACAGGTCATAGCAATTCACCCTAAATGATGTGCATGCAACTACCAAAACTCTGTCGCTTGCAGTACAATATACAACAGTTAGTGCTAATCTGAATGGCATTCCGGTAGAACGGATATTTAAAACATGGCAGTGTTGGGGGGGAATCTCGTCCTAGGCAACCCCCAACACTATACATTTTGTATGTCCCCTTATCTGACACATCCATTTTAGGTTCTGGAGTTTCTTCTAATGAGCTCATGAGTTCAATCAGGTGTATTTGATTAGGGTGACACACAAAATGTGCAAGACCAGAAGTTGAGAAACACTGGAATGTGGAAAGTCATTCTCTGTCATTCCACTGGTTTGCTGCTTGTCTATGTTTATTGTGTTCCAAATCAGAGTATGTGAGTGGAGTTGTGTGATTTTGCCTTGTCTGAGGTATAGAAGTGATAAAGTGAACAACTTTGTCTAAAATGTCAATTGCAGTCCTAGGACCCCCTGATCGAACTCCACATTTTTGTGTCTAATCAAACACATTGGTTGATGTCAATCAGGTGTGTTAAATTAGGGATACATGCAGTATGTACAGAGAAGACTGGAATTGAGAACCAAAGCATCATGACATAATAATGGAGCTTTATTCCTCATGCTTTTCAGAACAACAACATAATCATGTTATTAGGACATGTTTTTAGACTAAAGTGAAATATTATCACAGGGATGGCTTATGAATGTAGTTCTAACCAGTAATGGGAACAACAGTGTTATAAATGGCATTACTAACAGAATTGTTGATATATAACTATAAATTATTATAGGCTAATATTATTACAATTATTATAACTAAAATTGTATTTTTCAGGTAATCTGAATGGTTGCCATAGCTTTGTCTCACAAATCCCAGAGCGAGTCTTTCAGTACATACCACATAGAATTTACGTGCTACATGTAAACAAAAGTTCCTTTGGAATTCTTAAGCTTTTAAAAACTGTTCAGTCAACAAGACAAATATGCAGTCATGGATATTATAATTGCTAAAGTTTCATGCATCGTAGCTTCCAAAAGACTGTCAGAGGTTCTAACCTGAGTCTGGATTCTGTTGAGGCCTCTGAACCAGAGTATCTGCCCTCGTCTTAACTCCCTCTCAGCGTGATCAATCTCCTCCTGGTCCTCGTTCATCTCTTCCTCTGGCATTTCATCCTTCCGCGTCAGCTGACCAGCCCCTTTCAGGAACCTCAGCTTGCTGTTTGGGATTGTTGAGATGACCTAACCCAGAGCGAGGATGTATATGACACAATGGTATGGCATTTTAGAGCTCCATCCTCACAGATCCAGGTAATGAATAAGCACAGGCCTTTGTTTGCAACCCAGTCGCACGGCTGGTCATGACAATATCACGAAATTAGCACAAAATCTATTTATTGGTGTCAGGGACACGAATATTTCATTATTTTCGTAACTCCAGCATGAACGTAAAACTACGATTCGATTGGATGCATCTTTTCGTGCTGGATTCACAAAAGTCCAGTAAGAATCGTGTCAGTACCACGGAAAAAAAACCTGCGACTGGGTTGGTCAAGGAGCATCTGACTTTGCATTGGCAGTATCGCTTGTCTTGCTATGGAGAGAGGTTCCTGCAACCTTGGAGTTTTTGCTCTGTTATAATTTAGGGATACTGGGAATAAATGCTCTGCTTGTCCAAATAAGAAGCAAACTACTGACGAACCAAGCTTGTCTTCTGTAAAACAGTAGAACCTGATAGACAGGTTGCCTTCTCAGTAAGGAGATCCAAAAAAAATTGATGGTTTATTTGTCTTTTTTTTATTTCTTTCCCCTTTGTGTGTGTACCAAAGACAATTTAATAGCAATGATCTTTGTTTTAATACACAAAGGCCTGACATTACTGTCAATTTATTAAATCAGTATGAAATATTCATAACATTCTGTTTTTGGCTAGCAGACATTCTTTAATATGTGTTGCATGTTATACTGTAGTTAACATAGTCATAATATAGTTATAGTCATGTCTTTACATAACATGAGCTGTACAGTTTATTTTAATGCCTAAATGTTTGGTTTAAAATAGCTTTATTTGCTTTCTTGGTAGTACTAATATTCCATAATCACCAATTTTAAAGTAAATGTAAAACTCTGTGGAACTCTATGTAAATACCATATGCTATATTTTGTTTTACCCAATATTTAGTAAAGCAGCATAGACTTTAATAACTCAAGATTTGTGTTTGTTATTCATAAAAAAAAATTAAAAAAAATGGATAGTAACGATTTAAAGTTATAATTAGCCTGAACCTAGTCGTGTTTTGCCTGTTGTGACTTCCTGAAGTTTATACATAAATGCATACTCCGATGAAACAAGAGAAGAGAAAGACTTACAAGAGAAATACTGTTAGGGAATTAGGGAGATTTTCCCCTGACTAAGACTAAGAAGTTTGTTGAATTTGTATTGAATGCACAAAAAGAAAAATAACCTCAAAGTGCTTTTTAAGTAAAAACATAATTTAAAGAAATAGATAACCATTAGGCAAGAAGCAAAAACTGCTTGCATTTAGGCTTTTTTAAATCAGGCTGTGCTTTTCTCACAATAAAATAATATGTTTTTCTTGTTTTACAAAGTATATGTCCTGGAGTCCTTACTGTATGTAAATGAGGATTGATACTGCATGCCTATTCAGCTACTGAAACAATCAGTTATAACACATGCATATGTGGTGATACTCATACAGCATGAGCACGTATTTTTCTCTGATTGTTACTGTATCACGGCACATATAACTTTAAAACTATTTCATTCTACTGACATTTTAATATTAAGCCTACACACATCTTGACCTTTGCAAAAAAAAAAAATGTTGAGCAGAACAGGAAAAAAAAAAATTACAAGCACTAAGGATTGATGGATTACCGCAGCATTATAAAGCTTTCTGGGGAGTATTTGAAAGACCTTTCCTGGGTTCTGCAGGAAAATAATAAAGCTCCCAAATGCTCTACAATCTGTCAGGGAGGAGTTCTTTCTTTACTTCAAAGATTGAAGACCTTTGAAAACTTTGGTGCATCCAAAAATGTAACTTTCTTGACTTTTTGTGTTAAATGGAATATTATGATCTAGAGGTGATTCATTCTAAGTCATATGTTATTTTAATATTATTCATATAAGTAGTACTTATTTAAGAATTTTTTATTTCATTATCATATCATCAAGATGCGCTTTCATTCATTCATTTTGTCTCTGAATTGAAGGTACCTTAAGGGCCTTATATAGATGTGGATGCATTTCCTTATTTAAAGGGATAGTTTACTGTAAAATTAACATTATGTCTTCATTTACTTCCCCTGATGTTCTTCCAAACCTGTATAAGTTTATTTCTTCTGTTGAGCATAAAGGAAGATATCTTGAAGAATGCAGGTAGATGTCAGTAAATAAAAGTTTCAAGCAAAAAGACCCTTTAAGTCTAGAAGATGCATAATTTCAAAAACCTTATATTTACTGCACTGTACACACACACACACACACACACACACAGAGACTCTGCTAAGAGGTCTCAAGAGTGTATCATTTCCAAGTGCAAAGCTCTGCAGTTAGACTGCGGGAGCTCAGCAGCCAAGGGAGATCTCATTAAAAGATGCCATGACTCTCCAAATCCACAGAGAATAAAAAAAACAAAAGTGCTGCCATTTAAAAATGTAAATATTCTATCTTTTATGATATTGTTCTCTTTTATGCATGCAGTTACAGATTCTCATTGCTCATTCTTTTTTAAGTTACAATATGGATATTAAGAGGCAGTTTCATACTGTATACTCACTCTAACACATCTCTGTTAAACGGCTTCTTGCTGTTGCCAAGAAACTCTCCGATCATCTGTCGACTCAGCCCCTTCCTCTGGAGCAGGAAGTGTGCCACACCTATAGGCGTATCCGGAATGAACCCACGAGAGATGAGAAACTGGAGACCCTTGTCTGGATTTCTGTTTGATTCACAGAGAAAGAGATAAATAGAGAGAGAACTGTTTAGCACTGTTAAAACTTTAACTCAAATACAGAACAACAGTATTGGATAGGCATTAACTTATATAATATAAAACTATATAATATATAATATCTCGACAGACGTTTTATTGTAATTGTACATTGCATTGTACCAGACAAAAATCAAATAAATAAAATATCTACCAGCATTTGGTGGCAATTGGAAAATTCTTGGATATAAAAATGTAAAATATGCACATGACACTCTTTTTTATGAACTTTTTTTATGAGTCTCTTGGTAAAGGAGTTTTAATCTCATACAGTCCCTCAGACACTTTCTCATTCCACAGAAGCCAAGTGGGCATTAACAACCGCTATTTTTCTATTCAGTGGCTTATCAATAACCAGAATGTCAACGCATTCCTGCCTTCAGACAATAAAAGTGACAACGGGGGACAGAAAGAAGCTTCTCAGCTGTACTTTAGAGAGTTTCTTTATTCCTTCAGTCAGCATTCTCATGGCTAAGTCCGTGCCCTGGGAGAAAAAAAGTACATGGATTTATAGAGGGTCCACTAAACTTTCATTCATCCACATGCTGAGAGAACCATGTATTTCTGGTTTGCCTGACTGCATTCTACAATCTCCCCATTTCACTCTATCTTCTCTATTCATTAAAATGATTTACTCCTCATAATAAATGTACTCCTGCTGACACTGTCTAGCTTTACTGAGGGGAAAATAATGTAGTTTATGAACAGCCTGTTTGTCAGTTACAATAAAAGGCTTGTCACTATGTTTTATTTAAAAAGTATTGAAATGATATGCAACAGTGTGATATGTGGTTCTGAATGGGTTGTGCTGTTTTTATATGGTCTATTTATCGTGATGGAAAAACAGAGTAACGATGGGATCAATCTTAAACAAGTTAATTAGCTATAAAACAGTGTGCACTTGTTTTTTTTTTTTTAAATGGTTGGAATTCTACATGCTTCTAATTGTAACGTATGTGAAAACTATTTTAAATTTGACACACGTAATTTCATTTGAAAAAGTTTAGCTCCTTCCATTGATTTGTCTTTCTTTCTTTCATAAAGTAGCAAGAGCTTGTTTAATGTCACTTTAATTTAAAATTTCATTGACCTGATTAACTTGACCTCTGTTATATGGTGCTATTAATATTAACATTTATCGCTGTTTCCCTTCTGGCTTCTAGCAAGTGAGGAAAATTTTCTCATTGGTGGCAAAAGAAAATTTTTTAGTAAGCAAATCTTAAAACGTCTTCAAATGAGTGATAGAATAATGACACTTGAGAAGGTTTTTTGGGGATTGATGTTACCGCACAACATCTATTCTGTATCTAACATTATTACACAGCTTTATGGAATAGTTAAGTCTGTTTGGTCAGTTTCGACATTCCGAGGTGTGTTATTCCCTGATAAAAAACTACAGTACCTGGGGCCGGTTGCGTAAACATAGCCATTGTCTTAAGACTTTGTCTAAGAATTAGCCTGACCAACTAAAGTCAGTGTGGTAAGACTGTTGCA
>JAUCNO010001513.1:387609-408138 GCA_032353835.1 Enteromius viviparus
CTTTTCGTGCTGGATTCACGAAAGTCGAGTAAGAATCGTGTCAGTACCACGAAAAAAAAACGTGCGACTGGGCTGTTGTTTGCAGACAGGATACTGTTTGTAGAACACCTGGATAGCTGTATAGATATTCTGGCACATACTGTCACAAAAAATACTTCCAAGGTTACATGCCCGGGTCAAGCAACTACCTCATCTATGGCAAACGTACATCTTTAAAGGAGATATTTTATTTTTAACATTGATAAAGAGATAATGTGACCTATCCCTTTAAAGAAGAGCTTGTACGAAATGAGAAAGAAAAATAGTTGCATTACCTGTCCCCAGACCAGCTCTCCCAACCCCAGGAACACACACCACATCCACTTCTCCAGGTCCAGAGGAGAACAACTGAATGGTTTCCCTCCAAACTGAACAATCACGATCTGAAATGAAACATCAAAATCCAAACAGTAGATGGGTGCATTATATGTATAACTATCCTTCTTTCAAAACATGTAGAACTGGATTATTACTCCGTTGTGCAGACATTTTTATCTTATAAACATCTATGCTCACACCATAACACAAAAGCAGTTATTAGCAGCACAGGTACATTTGTAGCAATAACCAAAAATACATTGTATGGGTTAAATTTATACATTTCTATGCCAAAAATCATTAGGATATTAGGTTAAGATCATGCTCTATAAAACTCTATTTTGCACCCTCATATCCTAACAAATCTACATCAATGGAAAGCTTATTTATTCACTATAAATCACCCTTATAACAGGTTTTCTGGTCCAGGATTGTAATGTAATGCGATGAGATTACTCTACTCTAGTATTTTGGCAGCAAATTAAATTGTAGACATAAATCATTGTATTTGGACTGTATATTGGTATAATTACATTTGGGTTGAAAAAAAAAACAGACTTTTCCGCATGCTGGCTTATTTATCTGCTGGTTATTTTCAACAAGATTATGATCTACTCAAGTCAAGCACTATATATTTTGGTACCTGAATGGCGAAAGTGCCCAGAACAATGGAGCAGAAGATGGGATTTCTGAAAATGCCATCAAACACGTTCCTCTCTCCATGGATTTTGCGTGCATTGATCTCATTAAAGAGCTGCATCATGACGAAGGTGTTGAAGATGATGGTGTAGTGCTCAGATGGAGGAGAATGTAGCGGTGCATTCCTGCCACTGTCAATGTCAAAGATCTGCTCGCCTGGAACACAAACACAGATGTGTGCATATTTTCCAGACATTTAAGCATTGCATTGCAGAGGTTACTCACCCACAAACAGCAGCGTGAAGATGGTGATGAGCTGGTAGACTCCATGGCCCAGGATGTTCTTGGTCATGGTGCTGGAGATCAGGGGTTTGTTTCGGCCGTAGGGCTTCCTCATCAACAGAGACTCAGTGGGAGGTTCAGTGGCCAGAGCCAGAGATGCAAACGTGTCCATGATTAGGTTCACCCACAACATCTGCACTGCTTTCAGAGGAGAATCCTAGAAGAACATAAAGCATGGTTCATCTGGATTCATCTGAGACCAAAAAACATATTAAACTGAGCAAGACGTTCTACTAGCTTTGTCTTTCTGGATCAAAATATTGGTAAGAATAGCCTGGAACTCATTATCTCAGTGCCCTTGTTCATCTAAAGCTCTCTGGATCTTCATTTCTCATTGCAGTAACTTCACCCAGTCTAGCCTCCTTCTCTCAGAACTGCTGCATCATTTATTAGGTCACCGATCCTCTAGGAAATGAAACAATGCTATTTTAGATCACAGGGATGAAGTCTTTGGCCTTGGCCTAGTAATCTAATATGGATTCTTTGCCATTGACACATGTCTCTGCATAGACTAATTTAAGATTTCATAGTAGGTCAGATCTATCATCTCATAAAAAACATATACATTGAGTCAGACTGACTTACAAATGAGGACAACAGAAGCAATCAAAACCAACAAAAGAGCAATAATAGGTGCTGTAACAGGTCTAGGTTAGCCTAACACAATACACAAAATGAAAAAAAGGAAACAAGTAGTTAGAATATAAGTAGAGTGTACAAGTGATTTCTTGTTTATAGTGGCAGCAGTTTTAAATAAGCCTAGCCTAAATTAGCTTTGTGTATTTCATGAAGAAAATGTGAGAGGCCTGTTAAAAACTCAGTCGAATCACTTCAACGTTACATATGGGAACTCGCCAAAGAGACCAATTGCCTTTGATCTTTATACAAAAGGACAATGAAACTGGCGTGCACTTGATTTCTCTTAGATGCATTTCATCACTGTGTGAGTATAAGAGGGCACGAGAGGAGTGCACATGCAGCTTTTCGCTTAAGAGCCATCGCTGTTTTGAAGCTGGAGATCCCCTTGGCTTAGTGACTTTGCTAAGTGACGGTGCGTTCTGCAAATAGATCGGCTTGGAGGTGCCCCGTGCGCCTTCAGCCGACCCTTTGCTGCTGGACGATTGGTTTCTGGGGGCCAGAGATGCGGCTCCAAGAAGGCGTTGAAGAAGCTGCACAAGCGTGGGCTTAACAAAGCGGCTATGCGGGAAACACAGTGACCAACTTAGCAGAGGTCACAGCGCATGCGCTTGGGCAGGTGATGTCTACTGTGGTAGTCTAGAAGCGCCACTTATGGCTGAACTTAGCACAGGTGCCGGACGTCGAGAAGGCTCGCTTTCTTGACTCCCCCATCTCCCAAGCCGGCCTATTCGGCGACACTGTCGGGGACTTAGCCCAGGAGTTCTCGGCAGTCCAGAAACAGACGGAGGCAATGTCCCCCCCCGCGCGGTAACCAGTCATCCTGCTCCGACCCCCGCCGAAGCACACGATGCTCTTCTGGCTGCCCAGAGGAACAGACAGCGGGGTCGTTGAGGAACACCCGAAGCGCAATTTCTCACACCTCCGGGCTCAGTGCCTGAAGGTCTCCATCTAACCAAAACCCTTTTGTCTCCTCAGATGCGGACCCACGTCACTGTGTCGCCAGAGCGGGATCCAGGGAGGCAGGTAAGCGCTGCTCAAAGCAGCCTGACTTTTCTCCAGGACGTTTATCCTTCTGGGATCAGTCCCTGGCTTGGTCCCCCACGAGCACGGCGGTCAAAGTTCCCTTTATTCCCCTTTCGACGCGGCTCGAAGCCTGGATAGTGCTCCCCAGCCCCTTGCAGTGGTTGATGCGGACAGTGTGCCTTGGCTATGCGATACAATTTACCAGATGCCCACTACACCTCTGTCCTTGCAGAGAGTGATGCTGCCGTCCTGTACGCGGAAGTTGCTGTCCTACTGGCGAAGGAAGCAATCCAGCCTGTCCCTCCAGCCGAGATGAAGTCAGGGTTTTACAGTCCTTATTGATCGTGCCCAAGAAGAGTGGTGGGCTGAGACCCATTTTGGATCTGATAGCTTTGAATCGGTCTCTTCTCAGGATGCCATTCAAAATGCTCACTCCGAGGCGCATACTGACATGCATTCGGAGCCAGGATTGGTTCGCAGCCATCCATCTAAAGGACGTGTACTTTCATGTCTCAATTCTGCCTTACCACAGGCCCCTTCTGCGGTTTGCGTTCGAAGGTCAAGCATATCAGTATCGCGTCTTACCCTTTGGCCTGTCCCTCTCTCCCCGCGTCTTTATCAAAGTCGCGGAGGGTGCCCTCAACTATCCTCAACTATCTCAACAACTGGCTGATAATAGTTCACTCAAAGGATTTGTTGTGCATGCACAGGGATATAGTGCTTTGGCACACTCAGCCATTTGGGTCAACGGGAGAAGAGCAAGCAGAGGATCTCTTTTCTTGGCATGGAGCTTGACTCAATCGAAATGACTGCTGCCTCACCAGCAAGCCCGCGCAGACCATACAGGACTGCCTGGATACGTTCAGGCACAAGAAAGTGGTTCCTCTCAAAACTTTTCAGAGGCTCCTGGGGCATATGGCAGTTGCAGCCGTGGTTACGCCACTTGGCTTGTTACATATGAGACCGCTTTAGTGATGGTTACACGATTGGGTCCCGAGATGAACATGGCACCGTGACACACTTCGGACTGGCGTTTCCCCCGAGGGTCGCCACTTATTCAGTCTGTGGGACAATCCTGTCTTCCTACGGGCAGGTATCCAGGCATGTCGTGGTGAACACGGATGCCTCTATCATGAGCTGGGGTGCTGTATGCAACGGGCAAGCAGCCCCGGGTCCCTGGACAGGCGCTTGACTACTTTGGCATATCAATTGCCTCGAGTTGTTAGCAGTACATCTGGCTTGGTTGCTTTCTTCTGATGCTCCGCCACAAACATGTGCTGGTCTGGACGGACAACACAGCGCCTGTTGTGTACATCAGCAAACAAGGTGGTCTGCGCTTCCGACCGCCTGTCACAGCTCGCCCGCCATCTGCCCCTGTGGAGTCACAAGCGTCTGAATTCATGTTCTAGTGTTACTCAACCATGCAACCGATCAGCTTTCATGGCAGTCCACCCACCCTGGAGAATGGCGGCTCCACCCTCAGGTAGTCCAGCTGATATGGAGCCACTTCGGCAAGGCCAAGATAGATCTCTTCGCTTCTCCCGAGTCGACCCATTGCCAGCTGTTTTATTCCCTCAACGAGTCCCACAGAGCGCTCGGCAGGGATGCACTGGCATGCAGCTGGCCTCCGGGCTCAAGTACACCTGTCCCCCATTGAGCCTCCTTGCACAGACTCTGTGCATATCTGGGAAGACAAGGAACAAGTTCTGTTGGAAGTGCCGTATTGGCCCTCCCGGACATGGTTTACGAACCTTACACTCCTCGCGGCAGCCGCTCCTTGGAAAATTTCTTTGAGGAGAGACCTTCTCTCTCAGGGGATGGGCACAATATATCACCCGCGTCCCGATCTTTGAAACCTGCACGTCTGGTTCCTGGACGTCAGACTTGTCAGGCCTTTCCAGCGCTGTTGTAGATACCATATCCCAAGCGCGAGCTCACTCTACGAGGCAGGCTTACGCGCAGAGGTGGAGTCTGTTCATCGACTGGTGTTCCTCTCGCTGAGAGGACCCATGGAGATGCACGATTGCATTTGTGCTTTCCTTCCTGCAAGAGAAGTTGGAGCGCAGGCTGTCCCCTTCAACTCTTAAAGTGTATGTCGCTGCCATAGCTGCATATCACGACGCAGTGGAGGGTGAGTCCCTCGGTAAGCATCAGCTCATCGTCCAGTTCCTTCGCACCGCATACCCTCTTCTCGCGTCCTTACCGAGGACATCAGGTGAGCGAGAGGACCGGCTGGTGCTGGCTTGCTGCACCACTCGTACAGGATCTGTGCACTATAATATCTCAGTGTTCCCTTAAAAGTGCGTAACCTGAGTCCTCCCTGCCCCACAGTCGGACTAAAACTGAGATAGCTCCAACTGTTCTTCCTCTGTGTCTCCTTCGCCCAGTAAGTGTGACAAAAATAACACCTTTTTTCCACAGTCAGCCAGAAGGCAGTGTTTTCCTTCAATTATATCCATTATTCTGTTGATGTATTGCATTTTCTTATTTCACATGCGAAAACTGAGTGTTAAGACATGTGCTCCGCCCTCAACCATGCTCAGCACCATGGCTAGCAACTCCGTAGGCCCCCTTTACTGGGTCACGGAGGGTTGGGTAGGTAACGTGGAGATCCTCTGCTGAGGAACTTGAATAAAAGTCTCGCTAGTCGGCGGGGGTCTCCGCATAACGCAGCCTCAGAGTCATGGCTCTTTCCATGGGGTTTCCCGTATGTAACGTCGACGTGATTCGACTGAAAGGGTAACATCTAGGTTATGAATGTAACCCACGTTACACTTTCTCCTGCAACGACTCTGAGGTCGTGCTGACACCGGTTCGGTTCTTCAGCGAAAAGCTGTGAAGACTACTCACACAGCAATGAGGTGCACCTGAGCGCAATCAAGGGCACACCAATTTCATTGGCCTTTTGTAAAGAGCTCAAAGGCAATTGGTCTCTCTGGCGAGTTCCCATATGTAACGTCTCTGTTCCCTCCTTCAGGGAACATGGGTTACATTCGTAACCTAGATGTTTTTAATAGAAGTGCTGTGTTTATTCATTCAAAAATACAGTAAAAACAGTAATATTGTGAAATACAGTATTTTTATAATGTAAAACAGCTGTATTCTATGTGAAGAATGTTAAAATATAACTGCCATGATCTAAGTCTTCAGTGTCACATGATGCTTCAGAAATGATTTTGCAAAAAATGTTTCAAAGATTTCAAATGCTCAAAAGAAAATAATTTATTTTGAATTGAAGTCTTTACTGTTACTTTCGATAAATCTATTTAATTAACATCTCTTACAACACTATTTGACATCATAAAAAAAATTAAAATAAATAAATACTTAATCCTACTCTTTCTTTCCCTTTCTAGCATGCACGTATTTGAACATGGCCTGTTATACAGTATTAGTAGCACTTCCTCAGTTGTTTTTGCCTCTTTAGGACTAATTGCTTGTTGTTTTTTCCCACCTGTTAGTCGCTTTGGATAAAAGTGTCTGCTAAATGAATAAATGTAAATGCAATGTGTCCCTGCTGACTAAAATAATACAAAATTTACTCATCTCAAACCTTTTCATGTTAACATGCATGCTGAAGTGTATCACTTACTGTAAGTAATACAGGCATGCTCAAATCACTCATGGCAGGTTTGAGCAATCATTAGCAAACAGCACCACACACACAGAGGCACAAACCTGGGTAATACAGGCTCCGGTAAAGGCCACAATCACAGCCACTACATTAACTGTCAGCTGGAACTGGAGGAACTTAGAGATGCTGTCGTAGACATTACGTCCCCACATCACGGCCTTCACGATGCTGGAGAAGTTATCGTCCGTCAGTATAATATCAGACGCCTCTTTGGCCACATCTGTCCCTGCGATTCCCTGCCAAGACAGAACCCCTGTCACTCACATCAATCCTCTGCTTCAGAATCATCATCAAAATCATTTATTCATTCATTTCTTAGTGAATTCATTCAATTCATTCAGTTTCATTCAGGTTTAACAGATTTCATGAAGTTAAAGGAATAGTCGACCCAAAAATGTTGTTATTTCTTTGTTCTGTTGAAAAAAAAGGAAGATATTTTGAAAAAAAAGTTTGTAATCAGGCAGTTTTGGGTCACCATTGCTTCAATAGTATTTTTCTCAGGTATGGAAGGTTACAAAATATCTTGAAAATATCTTTCTTTGTGTTCAGCAAAACAACTAAATTCATACAGATTTGGAACGACTTTGGAATGACTCGAGGGACAGTATTTTCATTTTTGACTAAACTATTCCTTTAAAGTTTATCAATGCTTATTGTATGTGGTTTTACATGTAAGTTGTAAATGTTAATGTCAATGCACGGTACAGGCAAAACCATATACAATATGCATTTCTAAAATCAAACTGTCATAAGTTTAACCTAACATTAAAAGAAAGAAAAAATAAGTTATATTATAGGACCTTGTAAGGACTTATAAATTATTTTCTTCACACTCATGTTCTGTGTGAATGATACCAGACTGAACTGTGAGTAAATGTTAAAACCTTGTTTGTGTCTGGGTGAAGAGTTTGTTTCTGCTCATGCTGTTTTTGAGTTTTTTTTATAGACTAGCCTGAGGAACTGTTCTCCCTTAAGACACATCTGACAGTAAAATCATGGTAAATACCACAGAGAGGAAGCCACCCGCAGGCAGCTGGTGTCAGTTTGATGAGCAGGAACACAAGAATATGCTCTCCTCTGACACAGCTGAACTTATGAAAATAGAAATAGAAGGGCTGTGCTGACACAAGCAGTTTTTTCAGCTCAATTGACAGATGTCATGAACCAGGAGTAAGAGGCCATGGCTCACACTAGGGGGCGCTCTGAGCCTGCTGCTGAATGAGGAGACTGGACTCAGAAGTGCTTCGGTCGATTCTTACCATGGCAAAGCCCACATCTGCCTTCTTAAGGGCCGGGCCATCGTTGGTTCCATCACCAGTCACAGCAACCACCTGCCGCTGCTCCACCAGAGTACTGTCAATAATACCTGAAAGACAAGACCACCTCACTCAGTCATTCTCAATCACAAGAACATTTCTGCAAGATCTGATCAACTGTGTTTCTCAAATTGTACTGTACAATATGAAGATATGTATACAGTACAATATAACTGTGACTAGTAATACTTAATAGTTAATACATACATTAATATAAACAATATATACAGAGTTGGGTAGTAACTAATTACATGTACTCTGGATCAGATTCCAGGAACGAAGCACTCGTAATTAGATCAAATTACAGTTCGAATCAGTTAAAGTACAGTCAGACTTTAGTTTTGAGTCATGTTTTATTGATTACTTGATTGCATAGAATCCCAAAACTGCAAGAAATGAATCATAATTCTTTGATTCTCCCAATTTCTTTTATATTTACCTTTCTAAAATGCCTACATGATAAGCTAAATGTTTGTTTTGTTTGATTTTTTTATTGATGTTATTTTAAACTATTTATATTAACATGATAAACAAGGTAGGTAATGGGTAAGCTGTGTTTGTGTGCAATATAAATGATTTTTATTTAATTATTAATTTGAATGATCTGTTGTTATTGTTGTTTATTAATTAATTAATAATAATAATAATAATAGTAATAACAATGTGTTATAATTTTATGCATTTTTTGCATATATATGTACTGTAATGACATTGCTGTAATGTCTGGTGCACTTGAGTAAATGTTGTGGACACAAAAGCTACTTCTTTACTGGAATGACTCATTTAACACTTATAATAACCAACCATATGTTTCCAACACTAAAGCTATGTGATAGCAAAACATCAGGGACAATCAAGCGATAACGCCTGGAAATAACTAATTAAATACACTAGTGATGTAATTACAGCACAACATTTACTTACAGTATGTTAATTATGCTATGACTTTCAGTCTTATGTAATGCAGATCTGATTCTGCTTTACTAACACACTCTGATGCTGTGTATAAATGCTAAAACTGTTACCTTGTTCATCAGCTAATTTAACATGTTTTGTAATGGCTTTAGATCTAAAATCTCCATCTACTGTAATACACTCAAAAAATAGTGGTGAAACTATTTTATAGGATCTTCTTGCACAATATTAATAGTTTTTTTCAGTGTGTTAGAATAATAACAATTGTTGCGTGATCTTCAGGCTTCTAGATATTAGGGAAAAATAAAGCAGTGCTTGTGAAGTGATTGTGTCTGATTC
This sequence comes from Enteromius viviparus, assembly GCA_032353835.1. NCBI lineage: Eukaryota > Metazoa > Chordata > Actinopteri > Cypriniformes > Cyprinidae > Enteromius > Enteromius viviparus. Next base: position 396,814 of record JAUCNO010001513.1, read on the forward strand.
TGTTCAGGGTTTCATGCAGGTTTCTTCACCTTTGACCAGTGTGTGTTTGTCCGTCGGTGAGGATCTGGCAAGCACTCGTAGTTTAGGCCACACTTTATCAATGCGCTCCTGCTCGACCTGCCAGAGACATGAGACAGATGTCCATCCATCATGACAAAGACGCTCATTACAGCTGCCAAAAAGTGGCCATCCATCAAACGAGTGTATGACACGAAAAAATGTAGTCTGACTTTGAGATATCTTTCTTGTTGTTACAGTATCAGCACAAACACTCATCAGAAAAGACATTGCATGGTTTGACTGTGTATTAAATCAGTCACATGTGGGGTGTTTGTTAGAACGTCCAACTCTCGAATGAGTTCAATAACTGTCTACGTCAATAAAAGCAGTGCACTGGCAGAGTACACACGAGGCTAATGTAATCACAGCATCAGAAAAACAACCAGTTATATGAAGCAATGCTTTGAACAATCACCTCAATCAGCAGTAAAGCATTTCAGTGAACTTGTACATTGCTAAGGGTTTAAAAGCAAGGTGTGCAGCTCACTGATCTACTGTAATGCCTGAGATTTACAGGCTGCAAAAACTTGTAATCAAAATAATGTAGAAGATTAATATAGAACGAGATCAAAAATAACTGAATAAAAGATCCTCAAACATAGGAGATGGCACTATTTCTATGGAACATGGATCCAGGCTAAAGTCACAAAATCCTGAGTCCTGAGACTACAACCATCAAAGCTTGATTTTTTTATTTCACTATGACCTGAGTAAATCAAAAAAAGTTTTGCTTTGTTCTTTGGTCAAATTTCTTATTTGTTAAATCTTAGAAATGTGTTTATTTTGAGGTCACTTGCCCTTACTCTTGTGAGTAAATAGCTTAGGACACTGTGTAGCAAGAAATGCTAAAACTCTGATAGCAGTGATTTCTTTTTCCTGAAAGCCAACCTTGAGATTTGCTGCTGTCTCGATCTCGAGTTTCATTCTCACAACTGTAGTGCACATATCTCCTTATTAAAACATTATTAAAACATCCCATGTGAGCACGAGGAAAGCTTCTCTCGAACTGTAGAAAGGGCTTAAGTTAAACGTATCCAGCTCATGTGTGATGTGCCACTGTCTCTCTCTGCTGACTCATCCTGCACTACACAGACTTCTGTCTCTCTCCCGAAATACCAGCTGCCACCAGATACTGTGTATGCATCAAACCATCATAACAAAACAAAATAAAAGCCCACTGGCTTCGTATGGAAACGTAGTACTGTTCAAGTTTAGGGCCAGAGGGGTATAATAATTACTTTTTGTGTGTTATTTTGAATCAAAGAACCCTAAAACAAATGAAATTTGTCACATTTTCCACAAAAATATTAGGCCTTTTTCAACATTGATAATAATCAGAAACATTTCCTGATTAGCAAATCTATAGCCTCCAGACAGAACTTTGTATTAATTCACATAGAAAACACTTATTTGAAAATTACATTTGGATTTAGTCATTTAGCAGATGCTATTATCAAAGCAACAAAACAGCACTGAACTGCAAGCGCTATCGCAAGTCTCAGTTAACTTTATGCAGTGCACATAGCAAGTTTTTTTTTTAGATAGAATAGAAAAATAAAAGTGCAAGCTAGTGTTAGAGTAGCGTTTTTTGTATAATAAATAAAAAGAAAACAAATCAATTGTAAAAACATGTCGGATTATTACAGTATTTTCATCAAATAAACGCAGTATTAGTACTGGATAAAAATCTTACCAAACCCACACTGTCTCTGTAGAAATTATAATATTACTGGCAGCTGGTTGATTTAAATTTATGCTATTTACTGGCGACAGTTTGTTCAAAGATAAATAAACATTGAACATTATGTTTAATTTACAGTCTTTATCTTTACAGGAAAAAATAAATAAAATAACATTTCTGGGAATCAATGTGAGAAAGAATAAAAAAACATTTCATTGTATGTTTAATGCTATTTTGGACTATTTTATTCATTGTGCACTGCTTTCTTCCATTAAGGGACCAGACAAACTGACTGCCAGAGATGCTGCTGTAAACTATGTGTCCTGTACTATGCAGACGGGACTGTACCTCTCCCTTCTCGTTCCTGATCCTCCTGTTGAACTCTTTCCCGTCGATGCACAGGAAGTCTTCTCCGGGGTGGATGATGCCACATTTGATAGCGATGGCTCGTGCCGTGTTGATGTTGTCTCCAGTCACCATACGCACCGTGATTCCAGCACGCTGGCATTTCCGGATGGCGTCGGGCACCTGCAGACACAGGACAGCGTTAATTCACCTCGCTTCAGAGGAAGAGGCCGCTGCAAACCGCAAACCCACGTCTGCAGCAGTAAATGAGAACATCACCGCAAAACACACGGGATTTGGTCAGCTCTGACTCCTCTAATCTCTCTTTCTCTCTTTCAGATGCTCGAGTGAAACAAGTGAGAGTTCATTAGGAGGAATTCAAAGGACTGCTGCTGTAATTATGCAGTGGTGGAGATGATTTCTCATGCAACAAAACACAATTATTCATATGGAGGCTGAAAAGTGCTTAAAGCCTCCTACAACCAACAAATAGACGGCCTAAGACCAGCAAAGCAAGAGGCAAAAGAGTGTTATGGTCAGCTTTCAAAGTTATGCTGCATCATCAGGTACTGTAAGATATTTGGGACCAGAGGGAAATATATATATATATATATATTCATTCAAATGAAAATATTGAATCTTATTTAGTTAGTTGGTTAGTTGCATGTTATTCATTATTTTATTGTCATGTCATTTAAATTCACTTTTAGAAAAAGATAAATAAAAATAATGATGGGATTAAATTATGCCAGGTACATTTACAAAAAATAATAATAATAATAAATACATGAATAAAACAGGAAAAAATAAATAATCTTATAATATATCTACACACATATTACTCAGTATTACAGTAATGAGACAAGGAGAAAATGAGTTTAACTGACAGAAATTATTAAATGTCAAATTTTAAATAAACATTTTGTTTACGCATAACATTTTAAAAACAAAAACATCTCGGTTACGTATTGTAACCCTAAAGCTACAAAAAAGCTACAATTCGATGTTATGTTGGTTGACCGACGAATAGGAATCTCACTGGTCACCGAACATCGAATTGACCGACTGAAAGGGAACAAGCTTTATTGTGCTTATGCTATATATTTTTTTTATTGTATATATATTTTGGTAACACTTCATAATAACTACACACTATGAATCATTAGTTAATCGTTAGTAAATAGTCAGGTCATCCTTTATTATCCCTTGTTTCAACATTAATAGCTATTAATAAGCAGTTTATAAAGCCAGCTATAAATGCCTTGTTTTTGATTTATAAGCATATCTACTAGAAAGAATATCTGATGATGATCTAAAGATGGTCAGTTATCTTCCTGACAGAACAAATAAACACACCACAACACAGAGAGATACATAACTAGTCATTTCAAGATGCAAAAAAATATATAAAAATGTACAACTGTACACTTTCATTTTTTTTCTATGAAACTGTATTTTTTAAATTTATTTATCAAGTGTACGGTTGTACGATTACCTTTTTTACATCTTGAAAAAACATGTCTGTGTTCTGTATCCCTCTGTTGTGTCTGTTTAACTCTTCTGTTCAGAATATAAATGAGTCTTTACATCTGCTTTATAAGCTTTAACTAGTCCTCACTTTAGATCAGCTCACAAAAACAGACGTCTGGCAACTACATGCTTTATAACTACCTGACTTCATCATGAATTACAGCAGGAACATGTGTTTATAAAGCATTTATTAACACACTGAACAACTATCATCTTGTGTCTAAATAATAAGATTTATTAATGTAAATTTAAATAATATATTAATCATTAACTTTTTAAATGGTCTTATTAAACACTGACCACTCCTAAATAACTGGTTTGTAAATAACAGAATTGTTTAAAAAATCATGATAATAATACATAATACAATTATTAAACATTGCATATATGCTCAATAACAAGGCATTTATAGCTGCGCTTGTAAACCGTTTACTAATCCATAAAAATGTTGAAACAATGGTTTATAAAGGATGACCTGACTATTTACTAATGCTTAACTCATAGTGTGTAGTTATTATGAAGTGTTACCTATATTTTTGTGTATATATGTGTATTATGTATACATTTTTTGTGTAAGGCAAACCTTGTTTGTGCGACTCATCCTAGTAGAACACAAAATAGGGCATACTTTGCTTTATTACAAAAAATTAGCTAAGCAGATTAATCAGTATCAGGGATTTTTAAGCTATTTAAATATTTTATGTACCTTACTGCATGTTTTGCCGCATTTTCAAAGAGAAATGTCCACCGAAAGGTGCTAAACCACAGGTTCAATACATTTATATTGCGCTGATATGGGTATGTATTGCGACGGTTTAGAATTCAAATATTCACGGGCTGTTGGAAATATGCCCCCCAAATCCAACCCTACACCTACCCGAGAGTGATAACAAATACAAAACTGATATGAGAACACATTTCTTGATGCAACCGTGTCATTTCAGCTACTGAACAAACCTACCATCTATAAAAGCACATAGATACAGTATGAAGCTGATAGTGTGTGATGATAATGCTCAAAAGCATCAGTTTTCAAATATCCCAACAAATTAATATTGTTTTAAAGTTATAACATGATATTCTTCAAGTAATTGTGTGAAATTTTTTATTTATTAATCAAAACTAAATTTGGAAGAAATAAAATGTGTCAGAGGTTTACTGTCTCTAGTGTTCATGTCTTTTGGAAACTGCAGTGATATAGTTGGTACGTATTTCGTGTCTCAATAAAAAGTGCACCAAGGCACGTTTTTAATTCATTTTTGATAGCGCATCCAAGCTGTGAATCCAACACAATCAAAGACGTTATGGAAATGGGGGCCGGTCTAGACACCAAAGCGAGAGATGATATCTGCTTGACTAGACGTCCAAGTATTTCTGAGAAACGCAAGGACAGCCCAGTCTCACTTAACTCATCAGGAGGAGAGGAAGAGTCTCATCAATTAAACACCACGGCAGAGGAAGGTGACGTGGTAACATTAGACATTTAAGACTAATGGATATGTTTACAGATTCTTAGGTTTCTGTTTATTAGGGAGAGGAATGGATCACCTGTCCCGAACAATGAGATCAAACACACCAAATCTGTGTTGGCAACAGAATGCTGCAAAAAAACAAACCAATTCAAAATGGCATTTCTGCAGTTCCAGAAAACAGGTTGATTCTGCAGAGCTTCACGAATGTTCCTCCATTCCTGCTGCTTTCACCACAGATGCTGCTTTCTGTAAGAAGCCTTCAACAAACTGACAATTACTGAGCGTGGCTCCAGAGACAGAGCAAAGAAACAGTGGGATGAAAGGAGGAGGTTAAATAATGCAGCAGTATAGACGCTTCTTTAGTCCCTGTGCATGAAGATGTACAATCATCTGAGGACGTGTTTTTAACATGCCTCTCTTTCACAACCTCGCATGTGAATCTGATGCAACTTATCCTCCAATTCCCAATGTTTCCTGTAAACTCAGAGCAAAATCACCTAAGAAGCATCTAGATAAAAGATGATATGAGGTGAAATGTATGCTGTGGAGTGTCCTTAGGACCTAGGAAGTGAATCGGATTGCAAAACCTTTAAATATTACTAGTGGTCTTGGTTTGTTCTTAGGGATCTCCCTCAGATCTAGTTTATTCCCGATTCTTGCTTCTAATGTTCTTAGTGCTTCAGCTGTTGAACAGGTCTCTTGTCCTTAAAAAAGCATCACATGTTTTTTTGAGACTTGCTCATGCTTTTGACCCTTTAAAACCTGCTTTATACATTATATTTTGTCTAATGTGTTATTTTTTGATTATTATTTCATGTCAGACTTTCATTTCACGAGTTTGTACTTGTCGGTAATTAAATATAAGCAAAGCTTGTTTGGCGTGCTGCCCAGGGAGAATACTCAGGGTTCCGAAGGTTCCAGTTCCTAACCCTGGTGAATATAAGGAGGAGCTGGGGAGGAGGTGGGATACTAAGATTCGAGATACGGAAGGAAGGATATCAGATTATTTATAGGGCGAGACTAGAGATCTGATAGGGAGACTAAATGAGTGGAAGATTGGAGAGGCGGAGATCGATAATGATTACCTACGCGCACTGCTCCCGAAATTGTTTTTTTAAACTACATATAGGATTAAGATTTTGCATTAAGGCCCAAAAAAAAAACTGAGACCCAAGCATTTTAATCTGATGTTAAAAAATAATCATGCAACTGAATTAAAAGTTCCCACAGAGAAACGTGTCTGAAAAAAGTGAAACTAGTCAATTTTGAAAATATTATGGCTTTGCACATCCATCAGTAAATGACGAGCCAGAGGTCACATTACAGGTGTGCTCTCCTGATGCAATAATTCACATAAAAATTTGAATTAAAATTGTGATGAAACGTAAAGCTCTTACCTCGGGTCTGACGGGATCCTCGATTCCAACAACACATATTGCGGTCAGCTCAGTCAGAATGTTGTTCTCATCCTCCCAGTTGGGCTCTGGGGTCGCAGGAAAGTCTCGGTAGGCCACGCAGATGGTTCTGAGCCCATCACAGGCCATGGGTTCAATTACTTTCTTTACCATCTCATCCTTGTCCCTCGGTCTGAAGACGAGAGGTTCTCCCGTTCCGTTCAGAATACGCATACACCTGAAGACAACATGCTCATGTGAAACTAGGACATGCACATTCCCTTCATCACAGCTAAAAGAGCACATCTAAATAACACCAGGCACGGGAAGCTAGAGTAATTCAACATAATGTCCCTCTATCTGCTTTTGAGACAACGAAATGCTTTTATGACAAATTGTTACGAGAGGTGAAGCATCAGAGAGCAGATGAAAGGCGCTCACTTTTTAAGGACGATTTCGGACGCTCCTTTGCTGTACATTCTGAAGCTGCCGTCTGGGAGCTTGATGACAGTGCTCATGGACTTTCTCACAGAGTTGAACGTGTACACCTTGTAGAGTTTCTCCTCTGGGATCTGGTTCCGGACGGTCTGGTAGTCTCGCTTCAGGTCCATGACCAGGCCCAGCAGGCCACACTCGGTTTTGTTGCCCACTTGTTTAGGAAGACCTCCTTCCTTATCTGGAGGCTGAAACAGAAGAAAGCCAAAGAGGATTTAGATACCTGCTGCATGCTAATAAGCTAAAGAGTGAACACTTTGCTGTTTTTTGAATGCTAACGACCACAATGACCACCTGTTTCCAGGTAATGCCAATGGTTGCTTAGCAACCTGCGCTCTTTCAAGCATGTTAAATTGCAATTGGCCTCTACCTTCTTGCCTTTATTTACAACAATACTCCGAAGATGCTTTGTATTTAACAGAAAACAGTACCCGTGCTGAGCAGGATGGGTCTTCATGCTTTCAATTTAACACTGTGTCTTTCCTTCTATCAGTTTGCAATCCCACTCCATGAAGGGATGTGATCCAAATTGTCTTTCAAAGAATAAGTGTTTTCATATACTATACATACAGTATGAAAGTCGGAAAAAGCTTTAAAGAAACACAAAAGGCCCATAAAAATTTTAGATCACAAAACCAATTCAAATCTCTTTGTACACGATTTGCTTGAACAAAAGCAAACATTTAACAGCGAGTATTACTTCAGGGATTTTGATTTAGATAATCCACAATGTGCAAGCAGAATTTCTGTAGGCCGTAACAGAGCCGGTGTACAGGTTACACATTTTAATTTGAATGTCTTATAACTTTCTAGCATCAGACTGTGACTGTCTTATTTATGCATCAATGGCTTACTGGGTAATCGAAACCGGACCATTTAATTCCCAAGACAGACAGAAGGTGGAAAAGCGGAATTATAAATTTCATTTTTGCCACGAGAACTTTACTAACTTCGCTAAGTGTACCTTAGGGGAAGAAATTACATTCAAAAAGTACCTCGTGTTTGCTCACCTGGGTCATTCAAGACTGCTCATGCGTTTGATGCGGATTTCATAGCACCCCTCAGAGAGGCGCTGGCACACAAAGCTCTCTGAACAGCTGTCTTCTCCCTGGTCAACACGCACTCCTACGAACCACGGCATATGGCAAAACATGCACTGGCAGCACTACTTCCTTTTTAGGGCCCTTTTCGGCTCCTGCGCTCCACACGGGCCCTCAATCTATTCTCCTTCTCGCAGCAGGAGTCACGGATGACCTCTTGTGTCCCCTAGAAGGTCATACTCATATCACCTCTTTGATTTCTCAGTGTTACCTACACAGACAGTGACAGCCCCGTCCCGGCCGTGAGCTGAACGCTTCGCCAAATCTGATTGGCTGAAATTAATGAGTGGCAGTCCGAGGCATCGTACAGAGACTTTGGCAGAGACCCGCAGCCACATGGAGCGGCTGCAGCCGGACAAACGACTTTGCCCAAAATGAGTCCCAACTTATCAGACACGAGAACGGGAGATATTTCACCTTGTCATGTGCACAATGAAAAAACTGCTCCCAAAGTAGCAGAGAAGTCTCACAGGGCAGTATTTTTTCCGGCATATAGACTAGTGTTGGGTCCTTACCAATCGAGTCATTTTTTAATGTTGTTGTCTTAAACGTATGCCGTTTCTTACTTTTATCATTCATGTTGAAAAGAGTTTGTCAAGTTTGAGTTTAAATTTACCTGAATATTTAATTCAGAATTGCAATGGTGTCCAAACTTTGAGCACAGAGTACCCTAACTTTACATATTACTAGTAGCAGATGAGCAGATGTTTTGTCTAAGTGATAGGTAATAAAACTAAGGGTCAAAATCTTTCTTTAACTCAATCCCTAATCAAGCACACCTGAGAAATTAAACTTAAGACTTTAGGATTGCTTGAAAAATACAAGCAGGGGTGTATGAATAATTAAAGGCACAGGCAAAGACGAAATAGATGAAAAAATCAGTCACAACATAGAGACATTAATAAATGTCCCAACTCGATTGGATAAAGACTTGGACTCAACAAGGTGGACTCAGACACAATACTAGTTTGCTTGAAAATCACAGAAAGGTGTCTTTGATCAGGAATGGAATTAAATTCTGTATGACAGTAAAGTCTCCCATTACTAATATACATTATAGAGGAAAATGTGGCTTTGCCAAGTCAGTCTTGACTTAAAGACATTCCAGTTTGGTTCTGGCTGGGAGTAGTGCTATGTTTGTTTGTTTGAAAGGACCACAAATTACATCCTTGAACATGTCGTACCCCAGTACTGAATGATGTCCATATTCACGCACCATGATACCTTTATACTACAGGTAACAGGCATTTGGATGGAATCATTTGGTTCTATTTATAGAGACGTTCATCATCTGGATGACAGAAACCAGAGTATCAGTGTGGGGTCACTGAATGGACCTGTTCCTAGATTCACAAGCAGAAGCCAATTGAAAACACATCAAGCATGAATGAAACACATACAACAATGTGTTAATTGCTATTTGATACTGTGTGCTCAAACAAACCTTTGAAAAAGCTTTGAAAAAAGGCTAACTGGATCTGTCTTTGGTGTAACTAAGAATCCAAAGCATACAGCCGATGACCTACTGAACAGTCCTCAAACACACACACACGGACATGTAACCTCCAATCAAGAATTGATGGGAGCCCGGGAACATGCCATTAGTGTCAGACCTGACCTCTCCAATCAGAGGACCAGAAGGTCTGATGGAACAGGTGGTAGAAGCAACCTGAGATCAGAGCGACAGGAAGTCTCTGCAGAGCTCAGACTACCGGCTGAAGTATCAGTGTACATGCCAGCAGCATCACCTGTACTGTGTGTCCTACTCCGATTTCAGGATTACACCAACTCTTTCGTGGCTGAGCACTAGCTGCTTGGACTACTGAGACATGCTTCACAACTGCTCCAATTATGAATCCTATGTCTATATCAAAAGAGCTAAAAGTTTCATTTAACTGTACAAATTAGCCATTTTACCTGAGAGCACAATATTCCCTTAAATGTAAATCTACAAGGACTTCCTGCTGGACAATCCAGTATTGCTGATTAACGGTGTAAGGTATGTTGTGCTAGCCTGATCTCACAGCAACTCATACATATTTTACGAGGTGGCTAATTCATTCAAATTCGTATGACCACACTCGTCTGAATTTATATTATTTTTGCTAAATCATAGGTATTTTATGAGTTGCCGATTCGTATGAATTTGTATTAATTACTTACACCTAAAGCTGTCCCTAAACCTACCCATCACTGGGGTTTAGACAAATCTTACAAAATCGTATGAGTAAGGTTGTACAAATTAGCAAAAATTAGCCACCTCATAAAATATGTCAGAATTGGTCATGAGACTGTGTTGGTTCAGCATGGAAAAGCATCCTCTACCAAAAAGTTTTAGTATACTTAACTGCAAGTATATTTTAAGTATATTTTATGTAGTATATTAATATCATTGTACAAGTAGTATACTTGCAAGTGTACTATTTCAATACTCCTTGGGATAAAAATTGGTCCACTTTCTAGTATATAAAAATGTACTTTTAAGTGCAACATTAGTGAACTTTAGCCTCATTCAGACTGTCAGCTCAAATACGATTTTAAAAAGCTAATCTAAATTTGATCTGATGAGTCAGACTGAAACAGATTTCCAAAAATTGCGATTTGAATAGGATTCCAAACCACATGCGAATTTAGCTCGAAACAGATTTGCAGAAATCCAATTTCATGTAGTTCATTGCCTTTCAGACTATCTAAATATGATCAGATTTCAATTGGATTTGCACAAAAATCCAAAAATTTGTTGACAGCCTGAACTGGACTTTTGAGTACATACAACTACATGATTTGTTTTTAGTTTGTACTGCAACTATACTAAAAGTGAGTTATTTTAACATATTATACTGACAGTGTAAAATACTAAAATAATATGTTAAAACATGTGCTCTTATCATTCTGTCGACAAAATCCTGTAAACTTCACCCGATAATAGCCTGTAGTAGTCATCTAGTTTTACCTACAAATTGGACAGGAGAGCCGATTAGCTTTGCAGGATTTACACTTAATATGGTGTGTTCCGCGACTGAAATAAAAAGCTTTCTGATGTTGATACATTTTGATTTAATTTAGATTTTTGATTTAGATTTTTAAGTAAATATGAAAAGATTATGTGTTTGAATTAAGACAACAAAGTGATCTGTCACAACACATTAAAAAACGTCTAGGTTACGAACATAACCCACGTTCCCTGAAGGAGGGAACGGAGACGTTACATATGGGATCTCGCATGAGAGACCAATCGTCTTCGAATC
>JAUCNO010001513.1:430414-440498 GCA_032353835.1 Enteromius viviparus
ATCTCAAGGATGATCAGAAGAAATGGACAGCACCTGAGTTAAATATATGAGTGTCACAGCAAAGGGTCTGAATACTTTTTTTTTTAAATCTGCAAAAATGTCAACAATTCTATGACATGTTTTCTCCCCCATAGACAAAACGACAAGACAATTCCTGTGCATATTGTATGTTTTTAATAAAATATCAAATTTTGGCTTTTTACGACTAACATATTAAGCCACGTTAAGCACACTTTTCTATGTGGAAGAAAATGCTTGTTGTGCAATTCAGCTTGATACTATTGTATTCTATAGCATATTTGTTTTGGGGGTTTTTTGTCACTAAGCTGCGTTTCATAAACCACAGGCGCTGTATGAACTGCTGCAAGCTGTAATGTAAAAAGGAAGTGTTAGTTTGAACTCAACTAGGTTTGCGAGGGAAAGCAAATATCTTTATGAGATAATGCAGAAGCTTTGTGAGCGAACACAAATATCTTTGTGAGAGAGGGCAGATGTTGGGCAATGGAATGTAAATATTTTTAAGGGCGTTCAAAATATATATATATATATATATATATATATTCTTTTTTCAACCTCGCTGATTTTTTTACCACTGTGTCCTGTTAGGGGCTCCGTACAGGTTTATATAGACCTGCAGATTTTTATTAGAAATCATTTGTTGTAAAATAGAAGAAGTCAATGACAGAGGAATCATCAGCTCTCTTCAAAGGGAAATCAGACACATGAAGGGAAAGAGACAGATACTCACACTCGCTGCCCTCTCCAGGCGGCTGATAAAAGGACAATCCCAAAGAGATCAGTGCTGCAATCTCCAGGATGATGAGGGTCACATCTTGTAATGCTTCCCACACTAACTGTAAAAAAGTTTTTGGCTTCTTTGGAGGTATAAGATTTTGCCCGAAGACTTCTTTTCTTTTATCTAGATCTGTGGCATCTCCATCCAAACCTATGGGGAAACAGCAAAAACAGACGTTACAAGTCAGCAGAAAACACAGCACATATAGCCGTATGATATCGCCAGGGCTTTCAGTGTGAACAAGGTCAAAAGGTCACTTGTAACCATGGCAACTGGCCATTTGACCTGTTGGCTCAGTTACATTTGGGCTGGTCGAGAGTGTACAACATTCTGATGACAAAATACAGTTTTCTCTTGGTCTGATGGTCGTTTGAGTTTGATGAAATCAAATCTTCACAGCCGGTTCACTAAATATATTAGTAATAATGGACTCTGGGCGGTTGAATTCCTAGAAAATAATGCACACCTGAGGTGGTGATGCAGTGGTTATACAGTTACCTCCGGTGTACACTATCTTCTAAGAATTCAACGGCCTGGAGTCAATTATACTACGCCTGTCACACCTCAAGACATCGATCAGATGATATATTTCCAGGTATTTGTCCAGTTACTCTAGTTAAATCGCTATTGTGAGAAAGAATCTCAGCCAACGTCTCCGTCATTAATTCCAAAACATCATTTTAGACCTATTAACTGAGGATTGAGCCAATGACCGCAGACTGACGCAGTAATGCAGAGAGAGAGAGATACCTCTGTACCTCTCAATAGTGTTCGGCAACAATGTCTCGAGCTATAGTGAATCTTTCAATTCTTTTTCTAAAAATGTTTTAATAAGCGCAGTTGCAGCTACCTCGCTTATGAAAAGTTGTGTGTTTTTTAACTTGTTAAACTATGTTACTGATAAAATCCTCAGAGGACTGCTAACCACATTAGAGTGTACAATATGTTAGCATTCGTGTGTCTGTGAGAGAGAGCTGGAAAGACATACAGTATATGTACATATTACATTTTGCGGCAAATACATAGAAATTATCCATCATACTATATTTATTTGTTTGGTCAGTGCATTGTGACTTTTGTTCTTTTATATATATTTTTTCTTTTCATTTTATTACAATCGAATAAAGGGGGCCGAGCTCCTGCTCCAGCTGTTATTGAGATGAGTGTGAATGCGTCTCATTCCCCATGCAGCATCAGTTCAGTGTTGTAACGTCTCCGCTGTGGCAGAAAAAGGCTTTACATCCAGTGCCCACGAATGGAAAATGAGCAATGCATCTCTCTGTGTCACCCACAGTCTCCAGTTACCCTGCTGACTCACAGCACAGGCCCATCTACACACTTACATAAAGCCCTTCTGCATTCACACTCACACTAGCTGCCTTGACAACTAGTCAACTGAGTTACAGCAAGTCCTGTATAATTAGACTGCTTTCAGTTCTCCAAACTCTGACAAGATGCAACTCTTAAGGAACTACACCACTTTTAAAAGACTTCTTTCACAATCACGGTCACTGCGAATCACTGCCCAGACACACATATCTCCACACATCCCAGAGCTCCGTCTTTTACTAGTATTAAAGCAGGAGACAAAGGTTTTGGCTGTCTGCCTTCGTCAGTGTCACAAATACAGATCCACAACTACCAGTCCTTAAACACAAATAAAAACAACACGGGCTCTAAAGTTGGTGCAAAATATCAAACATGCTTAATCTCCTCCAAACGGATGGAATCAGAGTCTAAAGTGTATTCCAGCCAAGTGCTGTATACAAAACACATTTTACAGTTTCCACAAAAATATTAAGCAGTACAACTACATAATACAATAAATGAATTGACTGGTTTTAGTTGAATTAAAATGAATGAATGAATTAACACAGCCGATTAATCACAGGAAGTCATGGAGAAAAAATAATAATTTAGAAACAATAAGATTTCTGTCTAATTATTATCAATAGTTTTCAACATCAGTAATAATCAGAAATGTTTATTGAGCAGCTAATCAGCATATACGTTTTACAACTGCAGAAATGCAATGATGCTGGAAACGAAATAAAAATGTAAATAAATTGCATTGGTAACACTTTATTTCAAAGGTCCACTTCTGACAATCTACTAACAGTAAGTAACTTTTGCAGTCATTAGAGTATTAGTAGACTACCTGCTTAATATCTTCTAACACACAACACACTACATACTGGCTATCAGAAACTTACTCTACTAACCCTAAACCTCCCTAACAGTCTACTCTGAGAGATAGTAGACACGTAGTTGTGAATTAGAGAGAATTAGTTAACATGTGGTTACAAAGTCACTTATAGTTAGTAGCATGTCTAAATGGACTATCCAAATAAAGTGTAATCATTTTACAGTATACTCACATATACACATTTTTTTAGTTAACAAAAAGTATAATTATTTCCGCTTGTTTTTATCCAATAAATGCTTCCTCGATGATCAGATATCTTTTTAAAAGATACAATATCTGAACACCCCTGAACTAAGCACACTAGGGATGGGAATCATGGGGAATTTAACATAACATGCTTTACCCACAGAGGAATCAAGCAGAAAAAGGTCTACCAGCATGCACTATGACCTTAGAAAGCTGACAAGAATAAAAGAAGTCATGGGATTTAGAGAGACAGCTGAAAACTTGTGTTGAAGTCTCACTGAGCCGAAGAGAGTGGCTAACACTTTACAATCCCTTTCTGCTCTGAGTCAAATATGTGTTTAGGTAATGATAAACTGATCATTTTCTAAACATTCAATTAATAATTGATATGCTAACAATTTGTTTGTTTCACAGGTAACGATAAGACTTTAGCGTACTGTTTCTTACTAAAACAATTACTGAAGAACTAACACTGTACTCACTAATATTAACTACTAAGGGAGATGTGTTAACTAATCAGTATGTATATTAGTTACTGATTAGTTTTGAAGTAAGTAAGAAACAATATTCTAAAGTGTTTCCCAAGTAACTAGTTAATGATGAACTAATCATTTACAAAACATGTGTTCAGAAATTATTAATCAGTGATGATGTTATGAGGGCAATGATTCTCTTAACTACTTGCTTATTAGCTAACTAGAATATTATCCATTTATTAGTATTAATTAAGTACATATTAATGTCTACATGACTTTATTCTACATCCCTAATCCTACCTTTAACAACTACCAAACTAACTATTACAAATTAGGAGTATTTTGGGGGGAAGGCTTAGTTGATAGTTAGTCAATAAGTGTTACCTATTCTAAAGGTAAGGCCAAGCTCAGCACTGTCTCAGCTCCCTCTGCTTCCTCTAGGGTGACTTCCTGTTTGGCGTCCAATCAAGCGGGAGCCCTGCCAAACAGGAAGGTTTTGCTGTTGCGGACTCTACCAAGCGTTTTCTCTAGTTCATGTTCATTGTTTTGCCCTGTTTACCATCACCAGAGTCTTGCCTTGTTTCATGGTCTTGCTACTTTGGATGTTGACCTCGGACTGTATTGTGTTTTTGTGAACGTTTAGCTGCCTGCCCCGACCATTGCTTGGATACTGATTAATGATTCTGTCATGTTCTTGGATCTGTTTGCTGGTGATTGGACCTAGTTTGTTTGACCACGCTGTGTTGTAATAAAGCTCACAACTGGATCTGCTGAGTCCCGGGCCCTTCTTACACTCTTATGTGATACAATCATTTCTGAACATTTAAACATCCCTTATAAATGACTTACAACTGAACTTTATTAAATTGCTACCAGAAGGTGTACATTTTAATTTTAGTAAACTGACTTGAAAGTAGGTAAAAATAGCATTGGCTGCTTGTTTAGGTTATTATTTAAATCAAGTTAACCTAACTCAATTATTTTCAGCCACATTACTTTAACCATTTGAGCTACAATACATAAAAGCTTTTAGTCGTGTTAAAGGATCCTTTTAGAATAGGACAGGGGTCTGGATAGGAAGAGAAATCGCTGAAATTATTTTTAAGGTAAACATTTATTTGAGCTAAAAAAAAAAAACAGTAAATTCAGTGAATCATTTTTCCAGTGCATTCTAACACATAAGAGCTAGATTTAGTTTGTTAGTATGTGTTATAAATAGCAGCTGATCTTCCCTTAAACTAAATGAATTCATTTCTGGATAGTTCCACAACGGAAACATGTTACATTAATACTTTACTGATTTATCTGTATGTAGATAAACATCAGCCACTGAAAATATCCTTGATGCATTTATTTGATCAAAGATGAAGAAAAGAAAAGAAAAGAAAAGAAAAGAAAAGAAAAGAAAAGAAAAGAAAAGAGAAAAACTTAAAATATTATTACAATTTAAAAGTGTTAAAGTGTGCTGTATTTCTGTGATGTTATTCCCAGCATCATTCCTCCAGTCTTCAGTGTCACAGGATCTTCAGAGATCAGAATAATATACTGATTTACGGCTCAAGACACATTACTTAGTATTATCCATGCTCAATATGTTTTGTGAAAGATGCATTTAACAGAATTCTTTCATTCAAATAAATCACAGCCATTATTTGAAACAGAATATTTTGAATCTTTTCATTACAGATGTCTTTACTGTCAGTTATGATTCATTTAATGGACCCTTGCTACACACACATATTTCTGTATTTTACAGAAAAGACTGCAAAAAATATGAGCAGCGTTGCTATTTTTAGTTCCAGAAACTACAAACAACACAAACACTTCAAGAGCTGTGTTTTTTAAGACACTGTCTGCAGACCAATCCACCTAGCTGTTTCTGAATGCAAAATAATGAGGAAAATACTGATGGGTATTTGACCTTGAGATTTCCTGTATTCGAGGCGGGGCTCAGAAGAAACACATCCTTCAGCTGACACCACAATTATCATCCAACAAAGTCGACACTGAGCTCAAGCGGAGAGAAATAAGATGGAGGCTGCTTCCATGGGAACCGGAGCAGAGCGGCCCAGAGACAGAGAGAGAGCGAGAGGAGGAGCGGTGTGTGACACGAGGAGGAGAGGAGGCCGGTGGGAAACAACGCACAGGTTGCAAATAGTACAATGTGCTAAAAATAAACTCATTACACATTCCATCCTAATTGAGTGTGTGTGTGTGTGTGAGTGGAGGGATCTCTGGAGCATCCGTCCCACCCGCCGTGAACGCCAGCTCCTGTGATCGCTCGGCCACATGCGTGTAGTTCAGCGTCATCACGTGATCAGGGCATTAAAGCTTTATTAAAAGGAACAGGAAGACAGCATGGGGAGATATAAATATGTTAGTGTTTCATACGGTTTAGACTGCGAGTCATTAGCAGGTGTCAGCAAACGCCTCAAACATGCTGCAGTCATAAAAACCACAGCGAAAAGACAATAATTCACTGCATGTGCCACACAAATACCGATTCAGAAAGATGCCTCATGCTCTTCCGTTATTACGCTCTGAGGAAGTCTGAGAATGTAAAAGTCTGTCAGTCGTGTTCATCGTTTAGGCCTCTATTTATACCTTTCCTTGAAGATAAACACAAACATATACATATATATGTGTGTGTGTGTGTGTGTGTGTGTGTGTGTGAGCCTGGAGCCCTAGATCAGTCATCAGAAGCACAGGTGTATTTTTTTTTATGCTAAAAGGATATTAAGTAAAGATCATGTTCCATGAAGATAATTAGTAAATGTCCAACTGTAAATATAGCAAAACTTAATGTTTTCAAATTTGCATTTGTACAACTTTAAAGAGACAAATACTGACTAATTGTATAATAATTGTATAATTGTATTTAAAATAACTTTGTTGCCATCAAAGTGTCTGTAAACATTAGACTTACTTCACATGAGTATATTGTAACACGTGCTCTAGTTTAAAGTAAAATGCACTTATATATACTTACTGTATATTTACTGCACGCTTGTATTTAATGAGTTTCACGACCAGTTTAACTCCTCTTAATCTGAAGGGGATGCATTTTAAAGCACACTGGATACTTAGGAGAGCGTTTATGAAACAAGGGAATCAGCCTGAAGATGACGAGTGAAGGATGGAGTGAAGAATGAAGGAGTGAAGCTGACCTGATTACTCACTGAACAAGTGTGAATCGACGTGCTCTGGGGACTCATGACACCACTGAATATCATATTAATTAGGGTGTAAAACCAGGACACATACACAGTCGTCGAGCAGCGCTGTGTATGTGGGACAAATATAGACACAGAAGAGCAGAGAAGAAGTGGGCTTTAAAATGGTAAAAGATTGATTTCTGCACTTTGTGTGAACATCCGCGCACTCATAGACCATCTTCTTTGTGCTGGAATGCGTTTTTGGAGAAGATATCTGCATATGCTTATACACTTGATATGATATTCAAAAATTACCCTTTTAAAAGAGAGAGGGAGCGAGAGGACCTACAATATTGCATATTTTAATGCCTAGCTTTTCCACTGAGGATAAAAATAGATCACCATGGAAACCCTACACATAAAGCAGTGTGGGTATTGGCTCGGTGCTGCAGCGCATGCAGATAATAACATGCGAGAACACCTGCATTGATGCACATCTGTCATCGCTGTCATCACAATCAATACAGACATATTTAACAGCATGTGAATCACAACGAGGCTCTTAGATTTACTTGAAGCCTCCAGGCAGGTGATTCAAGAATTCTGCAAGATTGTAGTATACTGATGGCATTCTGCATTGTTACTCGAGTTTTTTTTAAGTCTATCGCCACATTCCCACTCACATGTGCTGATAAACACATACTAGAGCTTCAGTAGACAAACACACTTCATGTTTCCTTGGGTTTCTTGGTCTGGAGATGAAATAGTTAGTGTTTCTATGTCTGTATGTAATAAAGGTGTGCCATCTCTGGATCCTTCACTAACTAAAATAACAGACGAGCTGCTGTAACTAGATAAGTTCATCTGGCAACATGGTGTAACAGTGTGGACTTCAGCGGGGATACATTTGTGATTTTCCCACCAGGTCAAGGATCTTTCTTAACATGCTTCGAAACAACTAATAGTTGCATGCTTTACCAGCCATGAACAACATTGAGAGTCTTTTCTGCTTTAATAGATTTAATAGAGAGGACTTTGAGACGTAGCGTATCACACAACCCTATCTGACTGAACGTGTCACTGAGTGTTTACTGTTGGCTACATGGACAGAATGTTGTTAAGATAGTTTGAAGAGGTTTCTTACACCACCAGTTTTTAACAGATGTCTCTTTCGCTCACCGAACTGGCATTTATTTGAGGCAACATATAGCAAAAGCAATGAAATATTGGTAGTTTTTAAAATGAAATTAATTCTTTTATTATTATATTTAGCAAGAATGCTTTAAATTTAGCCAAAGAGACATGAAAAAAAGAGAAGATTTTTAGGTTACAAAACTCTATTTCAGAATAACGCCGTTCTTCTGTACTTTCTATTTATTGAAGAAACTTAAACAATTTTACTCAGCTGTTAAAAACATTATTATTATTATTATATATATTAATTTTAATCAGAATATTAGAATGACTTCTAAAGGAAAATGACTGGAGTAATGATCCTTGCAATCATAGGAATAATCCATTGGAATTGCTAGTTGCCAGCCATTCTGATTAATATTTGTTTCCTGCTCTGTAATATGGTTTATATAATAGGGAATAATGTGATTCGTGAGCACCAATTTTTCATACGCTCTAGCGTTATGCCTCTGTCCTTATTGGATGTTGCTTGGGTGGTATCAAGGTGACTTACAAATGAGGAAGGTTTGAGCTGACATGGTGATTTACAAAAGTACATAAATTTAGCTTGCCGGTGGAGGAGGACGGAGAGATTTCAGCGTAGGACATGTCATGAAGCCGTGGTTAACACGGCCGCGTGCTGTTTGAGGGTAACTTAATTAGACATTCTGCTGTGGAGTGGTGTTTTTGACAAGGACTTTTCCTGCTCAGACTGGATGTAAGGAGATGTCTGTTCTTTATACGTGAACACCAACAGGATCTTCAAACCCACGCTTGCATGCTTCCAGTGAGGAGTAGAGTATGTGTGTGTGTGTGTGTGTGTGTGTGTGTGCAGTGGTGGTTTTAGGCATGGGCGAACGGGGCAGTGTCCCGGGGCGGGATCTTTTCATGTCACGTTTCAAATCTAACGCACATAAAAACAAGACATGCGCATATCCACTCCCTGAAAACCTTATAAGGGAGCATTTCTGCACCGCGAGCGCACACAACACTATGCGCGTGCAAAAACGCGCTCTCAGGAGAATGACGCTCTTACCGAGCATTACTTTTTTTTTATTAATAATAATTAATTCTTTAAAAAACAACAATACAACACCAATACATATTTGCAATAGAATATAAAAATCAGATATATAACATGAAACATAATGAATAGTCTAGTCATTTAAATAATTGAGAATCAGTATAGAATACTGCAATGACCCAGCAGTCAGCACTAGCAGCCGCGTACGCGCATTATGGGGAGTTTCTATTTTTGTGTCATTTAAGCAAGACAGTTGGGTTTTTGTATTAATAATGTTCTGTGTGTTTATGTTGAAGTTAGTTTGGGTGGGTTTGGTTCATTTGCAGCCCTGTTATATAAAAGTGTAACTGTAACCGTCATGGAGAGAGATGTGCAGGGGAGGGACTTGTTGATATTCCCCCACATGTCGAAGATTATTTCTGTGATTAGAAAGACAGAAGGAATGTTTGTGCACCTGCATAATAACAGCCAGTCGTTACAATAACACAAATTCGATTTTGAAATTATATCTTCAAATGACATATATTAGATAATCTTCCATTCAGTATCCTCCTTCCCCCCGTCAAACATTTTCTAATATTTATACCACTTATTGCAAGTGACAATTATCTGCACCTCAGTATTGAAGTGCATTACAAAACAGACGGCAACTTATTGTGTAAATGTTTTTTTTTTTTTTACTTCACATTATTACATAGATGCCATAGTTGTCACCTTTATTGTGAAAATAAAGTCCTCCCAAACCCTACCCAATAGTTTTTGTTTTTACTTTTTCATTATTTCTTTCATTTTTACTCAAACTCAATGTTTTTCTGATGTTATTTGGAATTATGAAAGGGAGATAGGGGGAGGGGTGCATGTTTATGTGGTTTATGAGGACACTAATGTGTATAATGCATGGGTATGACAATATGAAGGTGATTTAAGAGGAGATTTTCAGTGTCCCCATAATTCAAAAGGCCTAAAAAACATACTAAACGGTGTTTATTTCAGAATGTAAAAGTGTGTAGTGTTTCCTGTAAGGGGTAGGTTTAGGTGTAGGGTCAGTGTAGGACAATACCACATACA
>JAUCNO010001513.1:467945-492558 GCA_032353835.1 Enteromius viviparus
TTATTCGGAAAGAACGAACCTGCAAATGTCTCAACTGACCAATCAGAATCAAGCATTCCAGAGAGCCGTGTAATAAAAATATATAACATGCAAGTTTGAACAGAAACCCAATTAAAGTATATATTAGTTGAACGATAACTTATCAGCATATTTTATACTTTGAAGTATGTTTGATGTATTGATATATTTTATTTTAAGCACTCATTTTTCACACAGGTGGATCTGTCTACTTCTAAATGACAAACATGACTTGTGTCATCAGTAGTTTGTATTACACATTTATGTGAGCAAGAGATACTGAAGCTTATTCCGCCACTGTATCTGTTACAGTAACATTCAGACAATAATGACATATAAATGTATATTAAACATAAGGAATAATGATGGTTAATGCAATTATGCAGTCAACCAACAGAATATCCCTGCTCTGTGTGCATAAATTGCAGTATTTTAAAATGTGTAAATACGGCACATTGTAAGTAGGCTACTGCTGTAATCACATTGTGCTATGGCTTGAAAGTGCAAACTCATAACTTCAGAGGATTATTCACATAATAAGAGCTAAAGAGCTCCTGTATTTGTGCGTTACTCACAGACTCCAATGACATAACGGAAGTATTTTTACATCTGACCTCTGAAAAAAATGCCTCTTATCACACTGCTAGCAGGTACAAAAGCTACTTTCAGTGCGTCTGCTCCTTTGGGGCTTCCAGGAAAGGCATAAGGCCGATTTACTGAACACTTTTGCCTAACAGCTTGTCTAAAGTAATAGCCATCATGTGACGGCATTATAGGCTCTTGGTGCTTCCTCTATTACACAAAGCTTTTGGGCTTCAGATGGTTCTGCGTTCTCTTGAACTCTGGCCAGTTCTTAAAGATGGACAGGTTATAAATGCCACTGCAATTACAGAGCAAACGACCTTTGACTGAACCGGCACCACTGGAGCACTGTCTCATACCAAGAGCCTTGGCTTTGGGCAATACGTCTTTCAGCAGTGCCCCTGTTATGAATGCATGGTTATTGTCTTCATCTAATGAAGTGCAGCGCAGATGTCATCGCATTGTTTTGTGGAGTTAGCTCTAATACTTTCATAATTCCAGAATTTTTAAAGCGCTTACAGGAGTGAGTGTACCTTTACTCTGAGCGACGTCACTTCCAAAACCAGAAAACCAGAGAACCGTCTGTAAGTTCATCAAAGTGCAAAACATTAAAGCGAGGGATATATATATATATATATAAATACAGCACGGCTGCACCATCCTCCCCCGGCACGCTGATCTAGCCAATGAATTTCTATTCATAATGTCATTTTTGCCTTCATGAAAACGGTAAATCCGAGCTAATCTCTGGTGCCCCTGGGCTCTGGATTAGTGCGCTGCATTAGAGCTTGTGGACACACTGTACTTCAGATTCACTGGGCTTTCAAATGATTGAGTAATGAAAACCCAATAACACAACTAAAATTAAAGAGTCTCCTATTAAAGAGTCTTAATTCGATCAATGAGCAACGTGAATTTCTGAAATCTTATAATAGAGAAATGTTGTTGCGTTGGCCGGCTGTAATGGAGTATGTAGGGTAAGCATGGCGAGCGTCCAGAGAGATTATGAGTGTGATTTCACCTTTAGCACAGTAAAGACCCCGAGAGGAAAACACACACACACACACACACACCCCTGAAACTTCCAGAGGCAACAGATTCAGCAGCAATCAGGCTTGTTCAGTTTTATTTAGGTCAAGAACCTCCTTTCCAATAAAAACATCCACATATCACTGATTAACACCAATGTTCACTGAGGAAATACACAACCTAAAGATCAGTTTGTCAACACAACAGTTTTAATGTTTTTGAATGCATGGAAATGGAAAAGTTGTTGGATGTGGAGAACTGTTTTGTTTGAAGAGTTTTGTTTGGAGATGGTTCAAACGCACAAACCTCTGCTCTGGGAGGAGAGAATCAGTTCCACAGTCAAACCTCACTGAAGCGCACTGCTTGAAGAATCACCTTGTTAATACTCACACAGCTGCTTCTAGTAGATTGCAATCAAACAAAATTATATCTGCAGCACTGGTTTTAGAACGCATTAAATTAAGGAACAGAATGTACCCAGAACACACATAGAACAGAAAAAGCCATATTCCTATGCCCCCCAAAACACATTTTGTCTGACAAACCCATTTCAGGTGTTGTGGTTACAGAGCTGATGGCCTGAATCGTGTGTGTTTGATTAAGGAGACATTGAAAATGAGCATTGGGGCTCCAGGCTCAAGGTCGGGAACCACTGCCCAGCCCTGCTCAGCTCTCCAGGAGCCGTAGTCAGGGTAGTGCCATGTTGACTTTCTGACAGACTTGAAAACAAGACTCTAATTCAAACTGTTGTATGAAAATCTAGAACTACTGAAGCTCTATTTACTCCTGACCTTGACAGCACCCAGAATAACAGTGGACCTGAGTATTCAGAGCAGGCCGTTTTTCCCAATTCTGCCCTACAGCTGACTGTAAAGATTGCACTGGTCATGTCAGTGATGGTTGCCAGGATCGGTGCTTAACTGCTCTTGTCTAGTGTCTAGTCAATATTTTGTGGTCAAAACTAAAAGATAGAAAGCCTGCAAAAAAAGATGAGAGAAGCTTCCCTAGCATCAAGTTGATATATTACTAAGTGAGATATACTGCATATAGGCACAGAGTCATTGGTAAAAATCACACACAAACTTTGTTTTTGAACCTCATTCTAAATATCAACTTTTTTTCTGTATATTTTTTATGTCTTATTCAACACACCTGATTCATGTCATCTGCTCATCACTGAACAAATTTAAGAGCAGTGGAGCCCCAGAACTGCCTTGAGAACAGATCTAACCCACGTCTCGGTCTGACTTTTATGCAGGTAATATCACAGCCTGATGGACCTACTCTTGTTAATATTAGCACTTGACAAGGACAGCAGAAAACCACGCTCTGCTCTCCATTCATGAAAAACAATGACCAGTACTTGAAGACTATGTACCATTGTTTTAATTAAACTGAATTGTATTTGTAAATATATTTGTAAATCTGTGTGGACAACTTTCACAGCTATTGTTATGGACGACTGAAATCAGGATGTTATGACAGCTATCAGCATCATGCCCTGGAGTAAGACACCTAACCTCAGATTACACCACAGGGACTGTCCTGGTAACTTAAGCTGGAGTTGTGCTATGGTGACGTGTTGTTTACAGTACAGTGAACGGAAACTGTAAGTCGTGGAAACTATTTCCCCTGGCCCTGGGCTTGTGGCAAATAAACGTGTGAATAATATCAGGAGGATTTTGGTGCGGGTGCATTGCTTATGCCAAACAGCGCATTGATCAATATGTAATGACCC
Organism: Enteromius viviparus; assembly: GCA_032353835.1. Taxonomy (NCBI): domain Eukaryota; kingdom Metazoa; phylum Chordata; class Actinopteri; order Cypriniformes; family Cyprinidae; genus Enteromius; species Enteromius viviparus. The sequence goes on from JAUCNO010001513.1 coordinate 471,313, forward strand.
GATCTCTCTCTCTCTCTCTGCAACACTTCCTGTGACCTTGCAGCTGAAGACGGTGATACTGAGTGCAATGCCGCTGCTATTACCCACTTTACCTGCCATTTCAAGGGACGCTGACAGGCAAACGATAAAGAAATCTTCACTGGTGAATGACAGACAGCTCATCTCAACAGATCACAGAGACAGCCTGCTAACTTCACACACTAGTCAAACCCTCATCCTTTCTAACAATGAGATGGCGACAAGGTCGCTAACTTTTATCTTTGAGTGACATGCGGGTCTTGTTAAAAGGCTTCTTCTGTCTGGCCTGAGAAGACTGTGGATCATTCTGAGGAACTACAACGAATCTGAGACTGCAACAACTATTCAGCGACTCCATAATGATAGTAGCTGGCAGCGAATCACTGACATCCATGAAATGTAGCCAGTGACTCCATTTTTAATTAAATTTTTACAATGCGAGGATTTTCGAACATACTAGATTACAATACAATTAGTTCAGCCTGCAATGTCATGTTTTATTTAACCATATTTACATTTTTCAATCCTATTTGCAAGCTAAATTGTGATACTGCGCTCAATAAACAAACACTGGTTGTCTGATATACAAAACAAAACTGCGTTTCTCTGCTGAACTTGTACTATATCAAAATTCTGCTGGATTTAATTATGCAGGCTAAATGTGGACTAATCAAATCCTCTTTTGTTCTGGTGTCATTAATGAAACTGTATTTCCTGATATGTTTAGCATAGGAGTCAACTGGGAAAACTAAAAACACATATGGAAATTAAGTATCATTTTATGCATCCATATGAGAATTGTGTTGGATTACTGCTTTAGCTTAGCCTCAAGACAGCACCTGATGATTTATTTGTGTAGTCTATCGATTCACTAATAACATTTTAGGACTTCTAAAAGAAGTTAGTATTAAGTGGCATAAATTGTAAAGACAATATTGTCTTATCCACATACATATATTATATTAACTTTTTTGCCAACAGTTTTCGCAGTTTTATTGAAGGATTGAAGAAGAGCGCTGGGGAAGATGTGGAATATCCAATTATTTGACAGAAGCAATCATCTCACAACTATGACAAGGAGACACTGAAAGCTGTCTGGACATGTACAGGTGTGCTGTCCATCTCTGACAGTCTCTGTCTGGATGCTGAATTCTGCACGATCATTAGACAAGCCGTGCTAATCTTTGCTGTCTCGTCACTTTTCTGGAAGGACACCAGACGTACCAAAGAGCAGCGCAGCCCGCTGAATCTGTGTGACACAGACAAATCACGGACACTGTTCACACTGCTAACACCACTTCAGACGTAATTCTCATCAAACCAGAAAACATTCATACCAGAAGCAAACATAGGCTGTGAACTTTGACGGAAGACGAGCAGGTCGATGGGTCTTTTCTGAAGCGTCACCGTGTCCCTCTTACTTTTACTAGTTCTCTGAAACATGCTTATGGTCTCAATCACAGGTGCATGTTGATCCCTCACAACCTGAACGGTGTATTTGCTTTACAGTGTGTAATAATGAATGACCTATGTCTTTTCTCGTCACTGCGAGACCACCCAGTGTGCTCAGCTCATGCCCCACGTAAGACCAAATGAGCCATGAGCACCAAGAAACAGCCTGTGCACTGTGCAACTAAAATAACCGCAGAAGAAGCACATCATTATTAATAGAGCTTGATGACTGGTAGCGAAGGGTCTGATGGGTGACTAGTATGGATCAGTGCTTACATTAATAATCAAGCAAGCCACTTCGCACCATTCTGTGCAAATATTCATGCTGTACCACACAGTCTGTCCTCTATAGTTTTGGCTGCTGCTAGAAACCGACAGAAAAACTACAGCTTGAGAGACAAAAAACAGCGAGTTTCAGCTCCATGGACGTCTACCTATTAGTCTTTTAGCACGCCTCATTTCCCAAGATCTCTGCAAACCTGTCAGTGGGGCTAATTTCACCCTGAGGAGAGCCTATTATTTGTAATGATCAAAATGCAGACGGCTGGGTACATCTTGGCAGCCAAAGTACAGGCGTTATAATCTGCTGCATTTGTGTCACATTCAGTATCTGACGAATGACCAGAACAGCCTCCCCCCGCTCGCTCTGAGTGCACAGGAACTTCTTAATCACATGGTAAAACTATAAAATGTCCGCACGCCTACACGCTAGGAATCTATCCGCTGTGAGGCAGACTTAGGGTAGATTTAGATCTTGACGGTAAACAATATGCTAAAAATAATCCGCTTAATACTGCTGCATGCCACGATTGATAGAGACACTGCCTTCAGCCCACCCGTACTGGCCTGGACTGTCTCCAGACGCTGGATTCGAGCTGTTTACTGACGGCCGTGTGTCAGGAACACCGAACACACAGTATCTGAACACGTCTGGGTTATTTGGTGAGAATTCGAAAGGTTTCATGTTTGATTCTTCTAGCGGTCTCTCGCTAAACAATGCTGCATTCGTCAATACAGAAGGATCAGAAATGTCTAATATCACCTCTGTTTGCCGTCACAAACATGTTTCTTGTGGCTTTGGTCAGAAAGGGTTTTAACCCTCGGTGTGCTACACACTCCAGGAATTCTGGGAGCCAGCAGCTGTTGTTCCTGCTGGGAAAAACTATCAATCCACTGTCAACTCTTTTGTTTTTTATTGATTAAGAAACATTCAGGCATTGCATTGATCCAGTGAAATGACAGCGAGAAGGCTCACATGCTAGATTAAATGTTTCCTACAATTCATTAATGCTGCAAAAAGATTTTAAAGGTCAAACTGGATGTTGCATTGACGATTTCTAGTTCACTTTGTGAAATCATGTGAAATAAATGTCTTTCAACAATGATGTGTAAGTTGCAGCACTTATGACACTAAGAATAAAATACATTTTTAATCAGTTGACCAGGATTGCACTACAGCCCGGAGCGTTAGCTAGCTTTCACCCATGCTTATAGAATCACTCATCAATAAATGTGTTTCTCAGACATGAGCATGTAACATAAATTCTGTTCTTCCACACGTGTGCATTCAGTGGTAGCAACTGCTGAAGGTCCTGGTATGTCAGGGGTCACAGGGTCAATCCCAGGCAGAGGTGACCCACCATTCATCACAATCCTGACGGATTTAACGCTGCCCTGTGTCAGTTTCATTTAGAGTCACACAGCACCAGTTCTCCAGAGGGTAGGAATCTTCTGATCAGTCTCTCATGTGACAGTTTCTCTTCTGAAAAGACTGAATCAAACACTGAAGATGTGACTGAAAGATGAATGACCTTTATATCATTCACACTAGGGTTGGGCGATGTTGACCAATTTGCCATCGTAGGATGTCTAATGTGAACCATCGCGATGGACGATGGAATCGTTATCGTAGGCGGCGTTTGGGGGGTAACTAAAACAACAAGCCCTAGCCAATGAATGACAAAAGTAACAGTGTTTGCGCGAGCAGGTGAGAGAGGATCGAGCGCAGGAGTGATCGCGCGCGAGTGCTTGAATTGCGCGCGGATGACACATCAAGTGTGCGCAAGGGTTTGAAATGAGCTCGCGGGCCCTGTTTCTGCGCATGTCTGTTTTCCTCTCGCGAAAATGATTCAGCGCTTTCGCCAGCATCAGTGGTGCGCTCGCTTATTAACGGCATAAATTTGACGCCATAGATTAAGTGTGTTTTTCGCGAGCTGGTTGCTGCTGCGGCGGGGCGGAGGATCGTGATGGCATCGTCTATCGACCCAACCCTAATTGACAAATTGCTTATAACCAGAAACATCTATCTACTTACTGTATGTGTTCTTATCAGCAGACATCTTCTGCTCAAATAAACACCAATTCCTAAAAATACCAGTCAAATATAACAATACTAGATTTTTAGTTTTCGAATCAGTTTAATACAAAGGACCTGCATTTTGCCATTCTAAACTCTTCTTCACACAGCACTTGAGCATTATGCTGATTCTTCTGACAGATTTTATGTGACGGGACCTAATCATGTATTTAGACTTAACTGTATCACAACCACTTCTCAAGTTTCAGTAAGCGGCATGTTAAAAAGGCAGGTTGAACTGAATGTGCACTAAAACACTACAGTCAAAATACTTCTGACATCTCTAGCTAGCAAATAAATAAGACCTCCCTGCAGCAGTAAAGCATGACACAAGCCATGGGGATTCATTCTCAGAGAAAGCGTTCACTTTTTAGTGGTTGAATAAAAGACTCAGTCTCGACAAAGAGGCAGTTTTTAATAGCTTAGGTCTATGCAGGTTTATTGTATGTCACTTTGGATGGAAGTGTCTGTCAAATGTGTCTTCAACCCCAATCTGCAAAGTCTGCAAAAGCAAGTGCATGTATGAATAAACTGTGAAGATTGCTGTGCTAATGTAGCATGTACAGTACCAGATGTACAGCTAATGTCCTCAGTGGGCTTTTCATCCAACTTATACTCATGGGTTTGACACATTCCACTGGTGAAAAGGTTCTGAGCATGAAAAAACTAAATCCAGTTGCTAAGCAACCGTCCAGGCCGGCACAGTGAATGATGCTCATGGCACGGCTCAAGAAAAAATATTCCTGCCGGGACTCTCACAACATAAAGCCAATAATCACATGCGCAAGCATACTGTACATCTGCATCTGGACATGTTCACGCGCAGAAGCTTCTGGAATCTGTCATCATAGTTACACTTCACTGACATAAACCCTTCAGTATCTGCCCGTTCATTTAGTGATATCATCAGCATGTGGAACTGCCTTGTGCCTCATTAACCCTCAGCCCAGTGAGGACCGATCATCTTTGAAAGAAATCTTTTCACAGAACTCCATCCTCCACCATCTGAAGGTTTGACAGATATCCAAAGGACAAATAATTACCATCTGAATAAGATTTGTGGCACAATATTGTTTTAATACCAAAATAAAATTTATGGTTGAAAGTATTTTTCAAAAAAAAGAAAAAAAATTCAGACACTTTAGTTTAGGGACCATTTTTTACATGCATTGGTATGCATATTATAGAACTTATAAAGTATAATTCTGCATTAGATCTCTGCCCCCCGCACCTGAACTGAACAACTACCTTACTAACTATTAATAAACAGCAAAGCGTGGTACAGAGTACAATTACAGAGTTTATACATCACCACTCTCATTGGAATGGTGAAAAAAGTCTTTTCTATGTCCAAATAGAAGGAAAAAACTCACAATGACTTTTTATTTTATCATTCTGGGATGGAAATCAGCTTCCATAACAATCAATAAAACAGGGAATAATTCAATCAAATGTGGATAAGAGAAGGGAGGAAAAAATGACTCCTCGCAAATACCAATAATCATTTTTTATTTTGCATGGGGTGTCTAACCTGCTATATTTATGCCTGCTGCAGTATGTAGAACACTGTTTTCAAGTACCCTTAGAAATGGCACACTGAGCAGATCTCCGTCTTCACAGAGTCGTGGCGTGCAGCTTTTAAAGCACACTGTCTGGCAGCGCAGTGCTGCGGCCCAAACGACAATGAAGCGTGTGATTAAAGAGAGACTGAGCAAAGGTGCCGGGCTGCATGTGAAAGAGGCTGAGAGTGTGGGTGGATAATGACTGAAGACCGCAGCACCTTCCTCACATTACACACACACGTTCAGAAGTGCCTGTGTAAGCAAGCTGCAGTCATATCAGCTCATAAGCCGTCAGCGCTGCGCAAGTTCAAGTTTAATTAGCATGAATTTGATTATTTATCCCGCGTTGCATCTTAATTGGAGATCCATTGTCTTCAGTGTTTTAACTTATGCGTCATTTGTCTGACACATTATATACAACAGTTTTACTTTGCTGGTTGATAACTGTGTGCTAATTAGTGCCGTTCGCTATTACCATTACCCATAGTTCAGTGAAAACGTGATAAAGAAATGATACGATTCATGTGACTGTGATTGGGTGCGTTTTTCACACAATCACAATATAAAAAAGAAGCAAAGGATTCAATCCGCTGATTTTCCTGTGAATTCAAATCTTTTCTTTGTTGTGCGCTTTATATAGCATTTGTGCTGCAGCTATGATTAATTCTTCCAATCAGGTGTGTTGACACCACAGCAGCCTCATGGCAAAGCACATACCAATAACCATCAGACTTTTTCTTCAGAAAAAGTAAAGGAGATCACATTATTTAGTAGCTTGTGTTAGCTTGCTGACCACTTCAACTGTAGGAAATGTCCTAATTCAAACAACTGAGTTGAATCCGCGTTGAATCGTCCTGTGGTCTCTAATGTGAATCTGAGTGCAGAAGTAAACGATGGATCTCTGATGGCAAACTGGGATCCAGAGCCGCTGGCACAACTTACACTAATTATACTAATGGATTTTATTTTGCTATTGTTCTGCTTGATAGATTTATTGTTTGTAACAATCTGATAGTATAATAATGAGCAAATTAGCCAAATTAGCCACATGTGAATGTGAGGAGTTCATACAGTGAGCTCTTGTTTGGAGAGCAGTCGAAATGCACAATTTTCCTGACCTACTTACAACACCTCCACATAGGCTCTTAATCCACACACACACACACACACACACACACACACACGCGTAACATGACACTCTATTCAATACATAATACAAATAAGAGCATTTCAGCACACGGGAGCCACTTCCACTATCTAGCACTTGTGGCATGTATGTGACCTCGTAGCAAACCTGCCTAATCAAACTGACCTTTCTCAAATCACCTGTACATGAAATGTACCCACGCTTTATATTTCAGAACCAGTTCACTGACTGCACCTTTGTAGCTAATCAGAAACACCTTTTCCGATATCGGTTTATAAAGTCTGAACTTTCAATAACTGGCACCTCGTTTCTCATTGGTTCCCACTTTTTTGGGAACAGAAATGCTCTGAAACGGCAGCTTTGCAAGACTAACTTTACTCACGAAATAGAAACAGGAAGTATGGGCGGGCTCAGATACACCCATCCACATTACAGAAGACTACTTAAGATGATTGACTGGTGTTTGTGTATTCTGATGCCCATTATAACCAGGAGCCAAAAGCAAATTAAAGCACAAACTCACATGACTATTAAACATAATTCACATTAAGATTCAGCCCAGCTCCACTTGCAGCCTGTGCCGTGTTAACATGAGCAAATTATTGGTTCAATGTCTCTAGCACTTAAGAGGTCTTCAGCTATAAATCAGGACATGCACACAAAAACAGTTTACTAAAGCGTCATTTCACAATGAGTGCCTGAGGGCCCCTTCAGGTCATGGGGCCCCTTGAGGAAGCTGTACAGTGTCTGTAAGGCGAGGGCCAGTGTGTTCAACAAGAGACGCAGTACTCTAAGAACCGCAATGTCATCGGAAAATTAAGGGCGCTTCTCAGCACAAACGCCTCTTAGAGTTATTACTAGCTACCGGAGCATCCAGTCTTCTGGACGTAATGGCTCCCTCTGGGTGTTTAGAAGCCAAATAAATGTAATTATGCTTGTTTCATGCCCACTACATTTGCGACGTCAGGGTGCATGCTTTTTAATTGAAATAAATGGCTGGTGCAAGTTTCTAATGCAGTGCACACTCAATCCATGCAATTCTCAAACGACACAGCAGTACTCCTTATTGAGCCTTTCTGATGCAATCAATTCTATTTGGTTGATAATGTCAAATTAACTCAAATGTTATCATTCTCATGAATTCTACTTGTAACAATATGTATATTTGAATTTGTTTAAAAACATCCGAATAATCCACAGCAGTCCAGTCCATCCGTTAACATCTGGAGAAGACAGAAGATCAAACTAATCCATAAGGCTCCAGAAAAAAAAGTGGTCTGATCTGAATCAGGAGAGAAATGGCATTCCTGCATATCGTTGTGTTCAGATCAAAACTGAACAAAACAGCCCTTACACAACCCAACACGTCAAACAAATTGAGTATTCATCATAATGATTAGAGTCGTCCCCAAAGGGCCACAAAATGATATTGCAGGATGCGTCTCTCAGTCTCCCCGGAGTACCACTTCACTAATTGTTATAACAGGCAATTAATTAAACAGCCTAATTGAACTGAGTAACCCCGAGAGAGCACTAGTTATGTTCTATTTTTAGGAAGTAGCCCTCCTCTGTCCAGTTGTGCATCGGTTAGCCCCGTGTCCATGTCCTGTCTGCTAGCTGTGTGTCGATAGCATCTAGCATGGCACTTTAGAGGCTTTCTGAGCGGGTCTGTGGAGTCGGCCATTAACATTATCAAGTTATTTATTCTCAGAGTCTCTTTCCACTGGCCTGTATTTTCCATTGCTCTGAATGTCAGAAAGCGCTAGCTGTGATTTTCCGTTATTCTCTACACTGTAGACTATGCATCCACCTTCTGGCGCCTGAATGCATGCTATACCAACATCTTTAGGATGAAATGCATAGTAATCTGATCAGACACATTTCAAACGGGTCACCTATTTAACATGAATGGCATAAATATGATCACGTATGACACATGGATGTTTCTTCAGCTCCATGGACTTTCAAGAACAAGAGAGGATTATTTTCTGTTTCGCACCAGTGAAAATCCAATCCTGTGCAATGCTGATACCATATTTGTATATTTATGATACACAAACGAATGAGCATCATTTGCTGAAGAAAGCAACACAATTGTCCTGTAATGCTTGCACAGTATACAGACTGTTGGCCAAATTAAAATGCGAGGATGTCAAAGTGTGTTCAAGTGAGTTTAATATCTAAACATGCACAGAAATGCATCTGAAGAATCACCCACTTATAACACATTTAGCACAGTTATATTTGAAATGACTATTTTCAGAATAAAGAAATGCACCAGTATTGTCAAAACATTTTTTGTTGGTGTCTAGCGCTGGGAAGTGTGAATAGCTTCCGGCTGCCATGCTTGCGTTGGCATTAAGTGAATGTGTGCTGGAGGCATGTTAACACAGCCCAGAGCCACCAACCAGCACACAGGTCACGTGACCTCCATGAGTCCTCTGACGCTGTCACTAGCTGCAGTTCCATTTACAGCGTTAGCCACTCACGATCGCAGTTTCTATCGACGGGAAGGCATCAAACCCCAACCGTGATCCGCTTATAGTAGAGCTGCTGGATTGGATTTAATTGAAAACAACTTTTTTTGACATTCATATTTGCATGATTACAAAATGTCTGTTAACAAAGAGAAGAAAGAGCCATGTGATAGTGAGAAGTGTGTTAGTTCTGACCACTTGAGGCCACAAGTGTGATCAACATGATTCAAAAAGATAACCATCAGAGAAATGATCTATTGTTAAAACAGAAATCCCAGAATTCAGTTACATACTCAAAAGACATTATTTACATCAGAAGCATAAACTCACATCACATCAGTTTTCCACCTCAACCACTAGAGGGCCAAATCTCTAGATAATCACAAGTCCTTTGGGATACATTAAAGCAAATGTCATAGTTCACTCTGAGATGCTTAACATTACACAACAGGGCTCGAAATTTTGCGACCTCAAAATATATTTGGGAGCATTGTTGCAAGTGCATGTAATTGTTGCCATGCGACCTGTTTTAACTTCTCTACAAAACATTAACAGTATACATGTGTTCTGTGCGCTGATTGCTGATCCGAGGACCGTTCTGCGGTTGAGATTTTAGATTGGTTAATAATAGCTGTCAATCACTCAGTCAGGTGACGGCGTTAACTACAGCGGGGAAAGGTTAGGGTTAGGGTGACTTCTTTTGCAAACCACCTAAAGTTACAAATAATGACGCTGGCGATAGTGATCATGTGGTGGATGTTGATTCACCAGCTGAAAAGAAGGCGTACAGTTTTCAGAGAGTGGTTGAAAGAATTTGTGTGGCTCCGCTATGAAAATGGCTCTATGCACTGCATTCACTGTAGCGCCGGTGTCACACTGCAAGCGTCAGCAGGGCGTATTTTTTTTGCAGCCTATGTTAATGGATGACAGCATTGCAGCTTACGATGAATTAAAGTGACCCGATTAACACATTTTACCATAAAATCGTGTAACTGATGTGTTGATGATGTTTCACACTCACCATATAAAAAAATTAAAATTGCCTTTTGTCCAAACTTCAAAGGTCTGTTAAATGAATAAAACTAGAGGCATTTGTTAGCTTAAGATTAATTTTTCAATTCAATTATTCAATCCAAATACACTTTATTGGAATTCTTTCTGAAATTTGACTTTTTCTCTTGACTTTTAAAGCATAACCTATTTAATCTAGCATCTGCATGCAAGCCTTCTGTCGCATGGCAAAGTGTAATATTTCTTATACAACATGTGAGAAGGGTCAGATATCCGGCAATTTAACACTATCGCCAAAGAAGAACTTGTCTTTACTAAATTTGAAAGAAATCTGTAAATATACAATTTGTAGTTGCGCTGCTCATTCATTTTTGGTGGGTGCTCCTAAATCGTTTGCTGGTGCTCCTAACTTTTTGAAGTTGGGCGAATAAAAAAAGTTAATTTTGAGCCCTGCACAAGTACAATAGGCTTTGTGTATCCTTTAACAAAGAGGTTATATATTTGCCAAACTGTGCCAGTACAGCAGGCTGCTGTAAAATCAGTGCCCTCAGTAAGATCAGATGTTGACCTCTGACACAGGACTAACCGCTGAGACCGCAGATGCTCGGATCTCATCAAGAAGGTTAGTCATGTCATAACAAAGCCATTCACCTTACCACACAATAGAGAGGAAATATTGACCGAACCTATGCTAACCTCTCATATTGGGTGATCACTGCCATGGTAAAAGAGGTTTCTCTGTCCACTGCTCGTATTACAGCTGACATCACTCACGACTCTCAGAGAACTGCAGGTTCAGTGTACACACACCTGAAAGGCACACCACTGTTTATATGTTGATCTGTGAGTGATGCACTGCATGGACATGCACACTGAGACTGGGAGTTTAGAATATAGAGTAAATTTGTTATGGTCTATGAACGCTGAACCAGACCGAAGAAGCAAACAGGAGTTTTATTCACAGTTCAAGCAATACACGTTATAGCAGATAAGTAAACACTTTTATTAATGGTTGGAATGGCTTCAGAGAGGTGGAGGAAGTGTGTTGGTCTTGAGACCACTGGATGGGATTAACGAACAGGGTGCAAGTCAAGACGGGTTAAGGCTCCTTAGTAGCTTCATGAAGATGGGAGAGGGTGTCTGCCTTGACATACTTGGTACTTGGAGAATAAGAAATGGAGAAATCGAAGCGAGTGAAATATAAGGCACATCTTGGCAAGGATTGGCTTCCCTTGGCTTCTTGAATATATTGTTCTTGTGGTCATTAAATAAAACGGCTGTTAAGCATCCTCCAACCGATACCAATGTTGGTAAGTGAGGCCAGTTCGAGACAGCTTCCACCTTCCCCTCGTCCATCTGGATACCATGTTGTAACCATGTGCTGATGTTGTAACCAAGGAACTGCAGCTTTAATAAACAGATTAAATATTATTAGGACTTCTGCAACATGCTAACAATGTTTGGCCATGCTCTGGTAGTACAAGAGGATATCATCAATGTAGAATAGTGAAAACTGGTAGAGGAACATCCAGAGCACCTCATCCATGAAGTCCTGGAATACAAAGTGGGCACTGACAGTCCATAAGGCATGAGCAAGTACTCATAAAGGTTGTAGGGCCTGCTGAGATCCAACACAGGTCTGCAGAGATGTTTAAGGGCTGCTGGGATGAGGAGAAGCAGGTATCGGTACTTCATTGTGATTTTGTTGAGGGCATGGTAATAAAGACAAGGACAAAGGACTCTGTCCTTCTTTGCCACAAAGAAGACTGTAGCAGCAGAGAAGGTCAAAGAATGGATGTATCCTTGTTCCAATGCTTCCATAATGTACTCCTGCTTGGGAATAGTAAGCAGATTTTCCCACAGGAGACTGGCTCACACAGAAACAGACCGATGGAGCAAGTCCCATGGCTGGTGTGGTGGTAACTGTAACATTTTTTAGGTCACACTGCATCACTGAAGGATGCATAGCAAGCTGGGATATCAACAGACTGTTGTTCCTCTGGGGTTTTGATGGAGGTGAAGTTCACTGGTAGGCTCTGCTGCTCAGGATATGTTAACCAAGTATTAGCAACTAGCATTGGCTCTGGTTCTGGAGTGCTGGTGAACTTTGGTAGGCGATGAAACAAGGAGGATTGCTGCCCCAGTTGCTCTTCTATAATTACTGTAACTACATACAACTGGCCACACAGATGGAGGTAGGGAACACTTGTTCGAACTGCTGGCAGGAGCAAGAGTTCTAAACTTGAGAGCATAAGTACACACATAGGAAGGGAAGACACAAGAGGGTACACCCTGTGGCTATACACTGGAGATACTCAGTGGATCTAATAGCAGGAGAACAGGCAAGTAGTCTGCTTATCATCGGTCCATGTGACATCAGTGCTTCTATAGTAATTTTACGAAGCTGCAAGAATACTTTTTGTGTGCAAAAGAGAGAGTACCTCAGTGCATAATCAATGCCTGTGTCTTGTTTCATGTGCGGAGCCTTGTTTATGTGCAGAGGAAAGCATTGCGTATACATTGTGGAACTCTCCATAACCTCCATTGCGGAATATTTTCATTGCCAAAAAGGATCCTTGTAACCTTGTAAAATTATGGCTGAACAACTGATTAAAAAAGGTATTCTGACAAAAAGTCATTTGAAAATTACATATAAAGACGTATTAAGGTCTGACACATACACATTTTTTTACATTTCACAATACACACACAATGCATGTTCAATTCCAATGTGCTACTCTTTTATTGTTTTTCTATGCGAACAATCAGAGGTAAAACCAATGTTAGCGCGTAAACTTAGCACATTTAGAATAAAATGAAGGTATGCACTGTAGCATACTGTACACACAGTTTTAAACCGGCCTCTGTAGATAACCAATAGTTCCAGCCTTTGACTAACCGATCAATCGGTCGACCTCTAGCCATCTCCCCATCATTTCCTCTACTGTACTCTGATTATACTGATGAGCACAGTTCAAGTGCATTTATTTTCTGATGAAGTGACTGTGTTTATGAACACACATGCCAAAATGAGCATTCGGACATGACTTTGTGTGTATTTGTACTGAGTAGTGACCAAATTCCCCACTCACATGCTGTGTGACAGGTGGCTTTCTGTATGTGTGCTATGACTGTGTGTGCTCACAAACATTTACTGTAAGGTGGGAAAATGATAAATGCTCATGACAATTCTGAACTTTAACATCTCTACCAGCTGTAAAATGTTTCTAAAACAACCAATTTTGTAATGTTTACTTGCCTTATAATAATCACTGCCCAAATGTGATCTTGGGAGGGAGTATACATAGAAATGAGACACAGCTCACTCTTATCTCTGTGTTAAGTGCTTAAAAATATCTACCATATTCAGTATAATAGTGTAATAATGTAACTACAGTGCTGTGTGAAAATGGCCTTCCTGGCATTATCACAATAAATCAATAAATGCACTCTCTACCCTCTATCTAGTGGACCTCAGTCAGGTTCCTGGTTCTAAAACTATTGGGGATCCCTCAGCACCTGCACGGATTCGGCTCAGTTAGATGTTCTCAGCTTCATGTTTTCAGGAGTTATACTTTCCTTTCATTTTTCCTTGGCAAAGAGTAAAGGCAATAAACTACTCTTGATTTACCAGAGCAACATCTGTGAAATTGAGGTTTGAGGGTCAGAAGGTGTGCTAGTTCCCCCGGAGGATGACCAGACTAATATTTACAGATACACACGGTGTATTAGTGCTGGATTACACGTCTAACTAACATCATAAAGTAGGTCATTTCACAGAGACAGGCACACAAAGCTGCAAACAGCACATACCTCACAAAGCTTTCATTTTAATGGCATTATGAAACTGAACTGGCCAATCTGCTTGTCTTATGCAATCCTAAACAGTTCTAGAAAGATTCTTCATACGCCAACAAGAAACAGAGCTGCTTAAATCAGCAGCCGCTACATATCTGGATCAATAATACCACGGCAGTAAATGCAGATAAATGATGCATTATTTTTCATATACTTCGATAAGGCAGCAACTACGATTAAACAGAGCTACTACTTCTCCTGAGACAAAGATCATAGTAACCTCGTGTGCATCTCCATTTACACTTTCAAAGACATCTCAATAGTTTCTCCACTGTGCTCAGGTTAGCCAAAATACTCTGGATTAGTCTTCTCAAAAAAAAAAAAAAATAAATAAACCCATCAAATTCTTTCCATATCTAATGATCAAAGATCGCTAACTGTATAGCTATAGCTAACTGTATAGCTAGACAGTATTACTGTAGGAACAACGTGTTTCATTTCAGACAAAAGCTGATGAATAAAAGCACATCTTCTCAGGGTCATTACAACTCGACGTTACAAAACAGCACCAGACTCACAGTATCCCCTCGATTAGCTTTCCCCCAAACACACACGTTCACTGATAAAAACTTCTCATCAACCTAAACTTGTTTTCAGAGAGAAGGAAAGTGAGAAAAGCACTTACTCTGGAGCATCTGAGAGCCATGAACATCCTGTGGCTGCAGCACTAAAAATAGAGTTCGCACTTTTCCATGCGGCCAATGGGTTTGTCATTGGGAAGGCCCTAGCAGACGTCAGATCGTGACCTGGGCCCAGATCACGTGAGGTCAAGCTGAGGCGACAGCTGTGCGTGGATCCGTCCGTCTGTGGCCAGGTGATGGTGTTTCTCTCAGGAGAGTGTGCCTCACAGCCTCTGTGTCCGCATTAGCAAACACAGCTCTCCGCATTATCCCCGCAAATCCTGCATAATCTGTGCCTCAAAAGTCATTACGCCATAACTATTGAGCAAAAGGTTATTCAGAACTAATCCCGCTCTCCCGCTCGCTGAAGGATGTCCTCTATCGCATGGAAAGGTCCAGAGTGTTTAGAAGGATTCCAGGGATTCGGGAGTCGAGGGGTAATTGGCACAAACAAACACTCAGCTGCTTCGGTGTTTATCAGGACAAAAAACGGCTCATTCCTCCTGTAACCACACGTTCTCACTGAAGGACCCGCTGAGCTGTTCTTCCCAGGTTAGCGTGTGCTGGAGGAAAGCTCACGGAGATCCGGATGGGTCATGACTCAACAAACTGAACCATCACTGTACTTGTACTTAAAATCATGTCCTAATGCTACTTGTATTTGTTCTTTCTTTCTAGTTTGTTTTTATTTATGGATCACAAAAGTATTAACTCACTAGTACTAACACCTTATTTCCATGCCATTCACAACTTACTTCCTTCTAAAACAAAACACAAGATTCAGTGAGAAGTTAGTGTCTAATTCCCCCAAATATATTCTCATCTCATTAATATCATACAAGAACATTATATGCAGCATCTATAAAATTACATGCCTTTCGTTAAATAGTAAACTTACTTTTTTTTAATTCTAAGGAACACTTTAGAAATACAGACTGAAAAAAATGGTGCAGAATTTACTTTACAACAAATTTCAATACTACTAAATCTCACGCATAATAAAAAAGGAAACAAGGAGCACTGAATCAAGGGTAATTGTGTGATTCCAGTACTCATTGATTCATTCTATTTGATCATCATAGAAGGCAACACTTTAATTTAAGGTCTCTTAACTAGTTGCTTATTAGCGTGCATATAACTAGAATATTAGCCGTTCATTAGTATAAATTAAGGACATATTAATGTCTTACTCTACATGACATTATTCTACATTGCCAATCCTACCCAATACCTAAACTTAACAACTACCCCACTAACTACTAATTAACTGTTCAGTAAATGATTGAGGGAAAAGCTGTAGTTAATAGTGAATAAGTTTTTTGGTGAAATGTTTCTTTGTGGGATTCCCCAGTACAATCTTCCTGAAGAGAGTTATTTAACCTCATGACATGCTCTTCTTGGGCCTGGAGGCATCAAACAAAGCATCCTACGGTGAGGTCCTGAGGTCTTGAAGGAGAAGACATGTGAAGGCAGCTGTAGGACTGGGCTTCCCATGCCCTTTGGGCTGAAGCTGGACATCTCCCACAGGCCAGGCCAGCTTTAAATAGCATGCCCTCCCACCACAGATATTATTAGTAAGCTACATGTGCTGTCCAGGAAACCTCCTCATGGCCAAACTTCTGTCTTTATAAGCCCAAATTCCTTACTCGCTGTCTAGCTACTTTTATAGTAAAAGCAAAGCCACACTCCATTTCCCACAATCACATGCATTTCATAAACACTGGAAGTTAAGTGTGCTCCAGTCAGTGTCTTTACGGTCATGGCATAGTCCTCTGCTGATGGGAAACGATCATACATCAGCATTTAAAACATTACTTCTTCTTGCCATTTTTGTTCTTCAGATTCTTCTAGAAGGTTCACTTCCAGGCTTTAAAGCCCTTCATTTTACCCTCCTCTAATAACTCATTAGTAAACATGCACAAAGCACGTATATAATATTTGAGCTCAGAAAATCCTGACCTTAAAGCAGCCAGGGACCCAGGGCTCAGCGTAGTATGATCGTGACACACTAATCCTAATCTCACATATTTAGGATGAATGAAAATGCAAACAGGGATGCAGCTGAACTGAGCCTGAGCCTCAAAAGACTGTTAAACACTACAAATATATTAGCATGAGCTTGAGAGTGAATAGCGAGAGAACTGGACCAGGTGTTTGTCACTGGCTCAGTGTTTCTCTCTTCAGCTCTGATGTCTAGAAATCTCTGTTCTGTTGTGTTTGCTGATTAAATCACTGTGCATAATCACTCGTGCAAATCTGAAATCAACTGACTGTGAAAGAATACAGTGTGTGCGTTATTAAACCACCGGCCCGGAGTCACATGAACAGACATTATTACAATATTCCTGACTAAAAACCAAGTAATAAACTGGATTTAATGAGTGTGTTGTTTAACAGCTCATTATGACTGAAGTGAACGTTCTCATCTCAACAGACGACACTGACCTTGGCAAAGCGAGGTGTTTATTCACGCACCACTGAATAAATGATATGAAGGCAGAAGCGTGTGAGACAGTGATATAATGCAGTCAGCTGCATCTGCTCGGCACACACTGAACCAGCTCAGACAATCAAACAAACATCACTGAGATGACACCACACCTCTATCAGCACTGTAAAGCACATCAAGACATTTATCACTAGCTCATTACTACTACGCTGTCTACAGCTGACAACTTGGTGCATTTGTACAGACAAGAAGTATTAAAGATACCTTAATGCCCTTTGAGATACTGGGTCTTAACTAGCTTTTGGTTTTGAATTTTTACTTTTAATGCCCTATAACGTTTGCTTCCAGAGATTCTTTATTTTATTTTAATATGGCTCCAGGCATCATTCAAACTTACATATTTTCAGTGGTCAAAAAACCAAATGTGGGTCAGTTTGCAAAAATAGACCTTTTTCTTTTAAACAGGAATGTTTGAAAAACAAATTATGTCGAAACTGGAGATCTGTCTTTTTCCCTTCTATCAGGAAGACTGCACTGGAAATACCAGTAGCGCTTTATTTTACCATCATCAACAGCCACGACTAGACAAACCCAAAACATCTGAATCACTGAAAATGGATAGGATATTAATTTTAGACATGGAGCTGCATTGAGATCTCGATATCTCTAAGATTAAACCGTACAAGATTTCAAAAGAGGTTTATTCAGGAACCAGAATGTAAAACCATACTAGGATATCTTGAGTTGCAGGCAGAAAAAAAAGTAGAATATTTTTGCAAAATTGACCCACAATTGTTGAATGGTCACCATTGGAGCATAGGCTAATGCAACAACGATTGCTAAAGTCAGCATATTTTACTAACAAACCTACCGGTCTCTGAAGCCATCCTGTAATTTGACTCTAAATCTTTTGACACGTTGATACGTTTGATAGTGTTGATTCACCCCATCACCTGTTGGTGGGCAGAGTTAGTGTAAACAGCTTCTGCCAACAAGGCGACCTGTTCGCACTAAATTATCAACAGACACACTTTCATTGGCCAGTACAGTTCTCCATTGTTTCTTTTTCCCTGTTGAGTGTGACCCTCTCAGAACAGACCTTTGACCCATCATTTGACTGGAGAAGATCTCCTGATACGCCTGTAGATTTACTCTGCCCCCTTCTGAGCGCCCTTACCCATAAGCCCACACCTTGAACTCCTCTCAGCTCTTGATCTTAAGTCTCAGCAGGCCTCTGAAGGCATTAGCATTGGGAGAAAGGCTGCCCGGTGAAGAACAAGACACATGAGAACATGCTCGGCTCTGGTTCAGAAGAGTCTTCTCCAATAGCTCAGGCAGCTGATGCTCAAGACAGAGAGTACTGGCAGCTGCTTTGGCTTGCTTCTCGACGACATCTGGACGTTTCTGTTCAAACAAACTCCTGGCTAACTTTGACTATTCATTAGGTGCAGGAGCGCTGCGGCTGTCTCAGGAACGAGTCATTATAACAGAGTCCAACCACCTGCTACATCAATATTGGCCCTCTGATGCTCATTTAATTAGCCAGAATCAAACGCTCCCCATGAGAGAGGCTGCTGACTGCGGCGAGGCGCTCCAAAAACACTCCTCTACATCACAAGAGACGGTGTCCGGCCGGCAGACAGAAAGAGCCACCTCTCTGAAGACTGATGGAGTGCAGTGTGGTGATAAACCAGCCTGGTCCCATACAAAATATGTACCTCTCTGCACTTCTTGTGCGACACCGTTTTTATGTACCTTACTGCACATTTTGTTGCAGATTCAAAGGAAATGTCCACTAAACGGAGCTAAGATTTGGTGAAGAGCAGTTACAATGAAATCACAGAGATATGAAGCTGGATATGTGTGATGATAAAGCTCAAAAGCTCCAGCATATTAATATTGTTTTGAAGTCATAACATGATATTCTTCAAGTAATTATTAGTTGAAACGCTGTAAATGTAACTGCAGTGATATGTACTTATTGGTACATATTTTGCATCTCGCTAAAAAGTGCAAAAAAAGGCAGCACATTGTGGTTTGTTTAATTGGTGAATAGGTAATGCTGACTAGGTAGGCAGCGTAGGAGGTTTTTGAATGCAATAAATGACCCCCCATGATAAGCAACATAATGTTAGATATGTGGTCTTGTTTCCTCAGGGAATACACCAGGCAAGTTTTGTTGTAGGTAGAATGCTTCCGGTGATAATTTGCAGACCTGTGCTCGTTATTCAGCGTTTTTGACTAAAATAACTGCTGGATGAAATATTGTGTGTGAGTCTGAAGAAGGAAAGGCAGGTGCTCTTTGTCTGACTGGATTAATCTCCTCTGCTGGGCCTGAAAGAAACCTTTCTATTTGTTCTCATTGTTGAGAAGCACGCCTGTGTGAAGAGATTGTCATTCACTGCATTTTGACAGACTAAGAATAGGAAAATAAGTATGCCTGCAATCATGCGTGCAGAAGACTTTAATTAAATAAGTGCATAGGTTACCTTGAGTTCTATACTGTAACAGTGAATTCAATTATAAGGCAGAAGTGGTTCAGTTTAAGGAGCTTTTAGAGAACTGCTGATAGAAGACGTTTAATTTCATTTTGCTGAATGTAAATAACATAATATCTCCATAGTGAAATCACTGTAATGCACAGGCTCAAGTGGTTTAGCAATACTATAAAAGACAGCAACAAACATCAGCCTGTTTCCAGGTCATTCCAAACACAGTGTTCCTGAATGAATCAACCGTTTAAATAACTCGCTTCAATCGCTCCCTTATTAACAGTGATACGCCGCCATCTACTGGCGGTTTAGCCAACATGTCTTATTATTCTAATTCACTGATTAAATATAAGAATTTAACTCAAAAAATCATTTTCAAAAGGTTTATTTCGGTCAGTGTCAAAAATAGTATTCATTTTGGACACTTGATTTTACTGATAGCTACCAGGTTAATTGTATCTTGAGTGTATTAAATTCATAAACATAAAATATATCTTCTCTGTTTCCAGTTTATAGATCACTCATTGATTGGCCAGATTAAGAATGTTATGTTGAAAGACTTCTACTGCCCACTGACTTGGTTTTAAACCTGTATTATTATCCAATTTATGAGCTTTAAAACATCTTCAAATGTAATGTTAATTTTCGTGTGTGGCTATGTCACCGAGCCATTTTCTCCAATTTTGGGACCTTTCCCAAAAACCTGGGTCCGGCCCTGCTTGTTTATAACAATCATATTAATAATTTAGGTTGTGTGTGCGTGACCATGCACAATATGTCACCCTCCACTAAAGATCATTGTTGACATCTCTATGTCTGTAGCGCCGTGAATGCTAATAGGCCACAGTGCAAACATGTCAGGCTCCGACTATAGAAAATCCATGAGTTCCCACCAAAGCATGCAGAAATAGTTGCGTCTGAATAACTGAATCGATGCGAGGGAGCCTTTTGAAAGCGAGCGCCGCTCGTTCAGCTCCTGATGGAGCCGGTGAACAGAATGAAGGGAAATCTTTCTGAGAAACTAATCAATACGTATAATTGCAATATCTCCCTAGCTGATATTGTTTGGGAGTTTTTAATTAGAGGTCATTCATTTCTCACCAAACAACCGAGCCATTTCAAGAATGAAGTAAGCTTAAAGCCATTAGCATTGACGGCACTGAGATTACTGCCGTAATATTAGTTTGCTTTAATTTAATAAAAGCTAAATAACTATAAAAAACTTATCTAGAGGAAGTTAGAGTCCCTGATGCTAGATCTAGATGTTTTTAGTTTGAATCGCATTGATTAGCATGTTATGATGTGATGAGTGATGTTGGGTGAGAGGTTAGAGGACCACAGCGTTAGATAATTGATGAGGAGGACGCAGCCGGATCAGTGTGAGATAGAGTTTCAGCTGTTGTCGATCTTCTGGTATCTCGCTCTGTTGACACGTCAGACTCATTGAGTCACATCTTTGTATGTCTGTGCCAAATGTGCTCAGAGGTCAGAACACTGACTAACTAACATCTCATAGATATTTTACACTGGGGCTCGACAACCAGAGTCAAGACTGATCAGAATATTCAAATATGAGTGCCAAAATCGGCCAAAAAAATCCCATAGACAATGCATTGAGCCCAACTTTGACGGGCCGTAGCGCCAAGCGTGAATTCCGTAGAAACAAATCATTCACCACATTTGGAGAGGCTGGCAAGCTGTGTGAAAACATACCCCGCAATGGGGTACAGTGTTTCCCACAGGATTTAGAGAGACTTGTGGCGGCAGGCGACGTCACATTAATTAGCATACGTATGTGACGTCA
>JAUCNO010001513.1:506639-526286 GCA_032353835.1 Enteromius viviparus
GTCTTTTGAGTTCAGTCTTGTCCGTCAATGAATGTGTTAGGTGTTGTGTAATCTCTTTGTGTTTGGATAATTAAAAGCCTATTATTTGAGAACTCTACAATCTTGTGTGTTCTCCTTCATCCTCCGGCACGCACCCTGACACTAAGTTGAAAAGTTAAAGGGTTAGTTCACCCCAAAAAAAACTGTCAATTACTCACCCTCATGCTGTTCCAATTCCAAACCCATGAGACCTTTGTTCATCTTCGGAACACAAAATTAAAATATTTTTGATGATATCAGAGAGCCATATGCCCCCCAGTCGGATGTAAACAAGGCTGATTCTGTCAAATAAGTTTAAGCTTATGTATGCGGTGTGTTCAGAATGGCTGAAAGCATAAGTCAAGGGAGAAGATAAAATGACGTTATTTTTGTTTTACTTGCCCAAAAAGAGTATTCTTGTAGCATCGCAAAAGTAAGGTTGAGCCACTGATGTCACATGGACTGTTTTACCAATGTTTTTACCACGTTTCTGGATCTGGGATCATTTCAGATGCACAGTACTGCTGTCTGTGAAGGGACAGATGGCTCTCTAATTACAGTACATTTAAAATATCTTAATTTGTGTTCTGAAGATGAATTTAATGATGGATTATGGGTTTGATACGACATGAGAGTGAGTAATTAATGACAAACTTTTCATTTTTGTGTGAACTAACCCTTTAAATACATAACATAGGGCTAGTATCAGTAATAATGAATAACTATTGGCAAGGCTGTAAGCATATATTTAGGGCATGGGGTCCCCTGTTTTCCCTATTTATGTACCATAAATTTATTAAGTTCAGCAAAAAATAAATCATTAAAAAATACAAACAAATATATGTATATACTAATATTTTAAGTAAAATTGTACATAAAAGGTAAAGATAAAGGCAAAATTGACATGTAAAATACATGACGTTTTAAATAAACAAGCCAAGAAAAGTAGCAATTACTCACGGCAGTTGATTTCATCACTTTTGTCTCCACAGTTGTCAACACCATCACATTGTTTAGACACTGGCAGACACACTCGGTCATTATTGCATCGGAACTGTCTGGTGGGAGGACACTGGAACGTCTCTGAAACACAGAATACAATATCTTTTGTCTGTAACTGGCACTGGCAAATGGGGATTTAACACATAAACCATCTCGGCTTTAATTTCCCATAATACAATTAGCCATATAAAATGACAAAGCTTGATGCAAGATCTGGGTCATATCTTTCACCACTGTGCATGTACCACAGTCCTGGAAAATATTTAAGTGGAAGCCTTAAGAGAATATGAAGTGCTAATTGAGCTGAAAAAAATTAATTACTCACTGCACTCGTTTGGGCTCTCGTCTGAATTGTCTCCACAATCGTCCTCGCCATCACACTTCCAGCCCAGAGGCTTACACAGAGTGTTATTACACTGAAACTCATCCAGAGGGCAGAATCGACCCACTACACACACAAACACATGGTAACTCATCTGTATTCATTCCAGCACAACCACACAGCAATTACTGTGTGTGTGTGTGTGTGTATAAAATACTTGGCAACGTATCTTTAGAAAAGCCTCCTTGAATATTAAAACCCTCTATAGAGTCTGATCACTCTAATTAATACAGCAGGCACTGGTTTATGGGTAATACTGTTGCTATAAAAATAATAAAAATTTTACTATTATTTACTTATTCTCATACCTTTTTAAATCTGTATGGTGTTTAATTTTTTTTCTCTCCTGCTCTATCCAAAAACAGTACAGCTTATACAGTCCATACAGCTTATATTTCAAGTTAGAAATTGAACCAAAATAATAACATTTTGGTCTGTTTCTGCAAAATCATATGGATTTCTTCTGATGTTGTCACTATAAATTACCTAGATCTTCTACATTTTCTAAAGAAGCGCACAGTACAGGTCAGAAGTAAAGTTAAAGGAATAGTTCACCCAAAAATGTCTGTCAGAATGAGACTCAATAACCTCAAGTAACCACCCAGTTTACCCTGTCAAAAACTCTTTTCAAAACACTCTGTTCTGTGTACTTCCCCTTTAAATCTTCATGCGCTCTGCCGACTCTTCGAGGTGCTCTCAGAGGATGTTTATTTAGCCGTATTCATAGTCCTAGATGTTAAAATCATAGTGAAAACTTGCTAATTAGGAAAGACGATTGGCAAATATTCATTAAAAGACATTATACATTATACTGGAAAACGCTTAAGGAAATTACAAAAAAACTCTGGCTGGATTTTTATCATTATAGGGTGGTTGTGTACAACACAGATCAAGCACTGTTTACAAATAAAAAGAGCCAAAAACAGCTCTGACCAAATATGCCTAAAGGACAACAGGTGATGGACCTTTTCACTGCAGAAAGAGTTATTACAAATGAAGGTCTTATTATATTTTAGTCAACATTTGGGCCACAAATTTCTTGATTGATATGTTTCTTACAAACATATCTTTTCACATTCTGATGGCACCCATTCACTGCAGAAGATCCTCTGGTAATCAAGTGATGTAATGTATCTCTCAAACAAGATGAAGAAACAAACACAACTCTATCTTGTGCGGCTTGAGGCTTAGTACATTTTGGGTGAAATATTCCTGTAATTAATGACAGTTTCGGAGTTAGGTACTTCTGTATTTAGCATGTTTATGTGTATATAATATTATGTATTTCAACCTCCAATGTCGCAGTGATCCTCGTCGCTGCCATCCATGCAGTCGGCATCGGCGTCACACCTCCAGCGGAAGGGGATGCAGTGACCATTCTTACACTGAAACTGGTCATTATCACACTTCACATCACAGCCGTGCTGCAAAATACACATATGGCACATACTGCAGTGAATATCTGCTATTTACAAGGATAATCATGATGAAAATTCTGCTGAAGTATTGTGTGTTCCTGAAGCAGGTGTGAATAATTGTTTTTTTGACTTGCCTCATCAGAGCCGTCAGCACAGTCATGATCCCCATCACACTTCCATCTGCCAGCAATACAGCGTCCGCTGGTGCAGGCAAACTCGCTCTCAGAGCACTGCCTGGGCACTGGCACAGAACACAAAACACTTCTGTCAGAGTTCATCAATATCTTGTCTTATTTAAGAATACAGCACTGTGAATCTTACAAAGCAGTCAAAACAAATCCAGGTCACATTTCACTAAAAAAAGCATTAAAACAAAAAGTGTTGTTAGGCAAAATATTTTTTGACATCATAATATTATATATACATATATTTTTTTATTATTATTTTTTTAAGACAATAAAGCACGTTTTCATCCCAGTTCTCATTTGTAGTACAACAAACAATGCTTATTCTATTTTACAGAATAAATTTCTCCATGTGCACTAAAAAAAGTCATGTGACTTTGTGCTATGAGACAGGATTGATCTAGAACTCGACTAGCAGTGAACTGATCTAGTTTACAGCACCTATATATTATATATTTTGGTCATTCTAAAATGTCTGAACAAAGACTGTCGTTAAAGAATATTTATATTGTCTTATACGACTTAAAAATCAAACCGAGTCATGAGTGTTTTTATATCACTGTATTTCTGAAGGAAGACTGTCTTTAGAAAATGTGATATTCATTTCATCCTGTGTGTAAGGAAGCGCTTGTCAGCTCAGAGCTGCTTTGACTACATCTGTTACCAGGAAACGTGTCGTTTCTCGTGCTTAAAGCACTTCCTGCTTGAGGAGAATGAATTAGCATTTTTAATAAATGCGTCTGATTTACGCAGCAAACATATTTTTCTTCTTCTGAATTACAACGTGTATGAGGAAAATGTGCTTTGTTGTCATTAAAAATAAAGTGAAAAAAATCCTAATGGTCCTAAAAATAAAAGGTAATTGTATGACACATGTGAAATGTGTCATGGAATTTTTTTTCTTGACATTCACAGGGTCTCATTATATCACTTTAGCTGTAGAAGCAGGGGTTTTTAGGTAATATGACTGTTAAGGGAATACATCTTAAACCAGAGGCACAAGGACAGATGGAGGTTTGGGTGTTTGGGAACAGCAGGCAAAAGAAAAATAATAATAATAAAACACTAATCCAAACCATAACAGCTCAAAAACTGCAGGAAAGGGCTTCACAGTGGCTAGCTGCTGAGTACTGGGAAAGGATCATTATTAATCATTGATTACAGTGAGTATGGAAAGAATTCAGACGCCCTTAAATTTTTCACTGTTATATTGTAGCCATTTGCTAAAATCTTTTAAGTTTTTTTTTTCCTCATTAATGTACACACAGCACCCCAGAAAGACAGAAAAACACTGAATTGTTGACATTTTTGCAGATTTATTAAACAATATCACATGGTATCAGTATTCAGACCCTTTGCTCTGTATTAAGTACAAGCAGCCTTTTGAACTAATACGGCCATGAGTCTTTTTGAAAAAGATGCAACAAGTTTTTCACCCCTGGATTTGGGAAACCTCAGCCATTCCTCCTTGCAGACCCTCTCCAGTTCTGTCAGGTTGGATGGTAAACTTGATGGAAAGACATTTTTAGGTCTCTTCAGAGATGTTTAATTGGGTTTAAGTCAGGGCTCTGGCTGGGCCATTCAAGAACAGTCACAGAGTTTGTTATTTTAGTTATATGCTTAGGGTCATTGTCTTGTTGGAAGGTAAACCTTCAGCCCAGTCTGAGGTCCTGAGCACTCTGGAGAAGGTTTTTGTCCAGAATATCCCTGTACTTGGCTACACTCATCTATCCCTTGATTGCATCCAGCCTTCCTGTCCCTGCAGCTGAAAAACACCCCCACAGCATGATGCTGCCACCACCACGCTTCACAGTTGGGACTGTATTGGAGGTGATGAGCAGTGCTTGGTTTTTTCCACACATACCGCTTAGAATTAAGGCCAAAAAGTTCTATCTTGGTCTCATCAGACCAGAGAATCTTATTCTCACCATCTTAAAGTCCTTCAGGTGTTTTTTAGCAAACTCCATGCAGGCTTTAATTTGTCTTGCACTGAGGAAAGGCTACTGTCGGGCCGCTCTGCCATAAAGCCTTGACTGGTGGAGGGCTGCAGTGAAGGATAACTTTTTACAACTTTCTCCCATCTCCCAACTGCATCTCTGGAGCTCAGCCACAGTGATCTTTGGGTTCTTCTTTACTTCTCTCACCAAGGCTCTTCTTCCCCGATAGCTCAGGTTGGCTGGAAAGCCAGCTCTAGGAAGGGTTCTGGTCGTCCCAAACGTCTCACATTTAAGGATTATAGAGGACACTGTGCTCTTTGGAACCTTAAGAGTGGCAGAAATGTTTTTGTAACCTTGGCCATATCTATGCTGTGCCACAATTCTGTCTCTGGGCTCTTCAGGTAGTTCCTTTTGACCACATGATTCTCATTTACTCTAACATGCATTGTGAGCTGTAAGGTCTTATATAGACAGGTGTGTGACTTTCCTAATTGAGTCCAATCAGTATAATCAAACACAGCTGGACTCAAATGAAGGTGTAGAACATCTCAATGATGATCAGAAGAAATGGACAGTACCTTAGTTAAATATATGAGTGTCACAGTAATGGGTTTGAATACTTAGGACCATGTGATATTTCAGTTTTCCCTTTTTAATAAATGTGTCAAAAATTCTGTGTTTTTCTGTCAATATGGGGTGCTGTGTGTACATTATGAGAAAAAATGAACTTAAAATATTTTAGCAAATGGCTGCAATATAATAAAGAGTGAAAAATGTAAGGGGTCTGAAAACTTTCCGTACCCACTGCATGATCTTCTTTAATCATTTACATGTACCGTAGATTGCTGTCTAGTTTTTCATGCAAAGTGAAACATTGAAAGCATGAAAACATTCAATCCTCCCAGTGTTACCAGCGAGCACCCACTGACAGAGATGTTCAGGACTGAAGTGGACATTTGAAAATGAAAACCTACCTCTAACCCACATCAATGTGGCAGTGTGAAATGAAAAATAAACAAGATGTAGACACGTAAATGACTAGACGAAACAAAAACATGCACAATGGGGAAAAAAAGTTCTCTTATTCTTTAAAATGTGCTTATGAACAAATAAATGAGAATGACAACGGCCAGGTTTTTCAGGTTAATTTCGTATCGCCATCTGCCACCTGTCTGTCACTGCTGGAATGTAAGGTGAAACATCTCTGCATGTGTGTTTGCCTGATGTTCATCCGGACCCGTGTACTCTCAGTGCACATGCAGAAGCAGGCAATGTATACCTACCACACTTATCCTCATCCGAGTTGTCCCCGCAGTCATTGTCATAGTCACACTGCCAGCGACCGGGAACACAGCGATTGTTTTTACAGCGGAACTGATATGGCTCACATGTCCTCTCATCTGCATATACAGATACAACATAATTGCTGTTAAATTCTTCAGTGCCAACAGTATAAATAACTAAATTCTAAAAACAGTTTAGAATATAAGGGATAGTTAACCCACAAATCACAAACCTTTCATAATTTTCATTTTAATAACAAAACCATTACAGCTTGGTTAATTTCCAATTTCACAAACATTTTTTTATAAAATGTAAGTGGTTTCTGTCTTCCCATTGAAATTCAACTCACCAAAAGTCAAAACAAAAACATATTAAAATCGTATGAAGATATACAGTACGATACAGTATGCTTTATATGAAGCACAGATTAAATTTAAGGTTGTGTATAAGATTGTATCTCTTCACATTAATTAATATCCTAGATTCCCCTAGATTCATGAATTAGTTTGTTTTACAAACCCTTTATAATCTTAAAAATCCTCTAAGTATTAACACAATTTAAATAAATAATATCTTGATTGGTGTTTCAAAGATGAACCAACATCTTATGGGTCTGGAATGATACAAGGGTGAGTAAATGATGACAATTTAAATTTCCTTTTCAAAGGAACTCATGTTGCATCAAAACACTGTGGATGCATTTAACAACAACTTTGGCTCTGGTGGGCAAGGTGGCAGGTCAAGCCAAGGGTCTGCAGGCATACCAGGATTTTATGAGAGTGTAGATCAGAATGCAATCCAAGAACTGGACCAGGCCACCGATTTGTCTCTTTGCTTAACTTAGGACATGGCCAGAGCCATCAGCCATTCTATGAAAGCCCTAATGGCCAAAGGTTGTAATTATGAAATTGTCTGACATCCAAGTTTTTCCTCCTGGGTGCTTAACTTGTACCTTCTGGCCAGTTCAGTGCTGCTGTAACCTTAGTCATTGACAAGCCACAGGAGGTTAAATAGCAGGTAGTAGCATTACAGCACTAGCTCCCTCACCGAATGCAGGTCTCTGGGACTGCTGGGAGGGACAGCTTCTGGTATTGCACTATTCAAAAGCAGAGTGTTGCTTTCAAAACTTTTGTCAATCAACCACATGAAAGAGCTGAGGTTAAGCCTGAAGGCCAAGGAGAGTGCACTTTCGCCAGGACAGATGACCACTTATCTTTGCATGATATAAAATTTGACTATCATGTAGGCACGTCTGCTGTATCCGTAAACAGAGAGAGGCAATGCCATTCCCTCACTGTAAAACAGTTTTAGCGATTGTTGGGTCTGATGGCAACGTGATTCCCTTTGGCCTGCTGTCTATGAGACAGTGTTGGCTCAGGAACAAGGAGCTTTCCCTGAGCTTTGTTTTTTGTTCCAGAGGTTTCTGTTTTGGGAGCTCCATATCAAAGCATAAGGCTTAAAACTGGTGCATCTCTCACTGGCTGGGGAGTAATTGTGAACTGTTCACTCAACTCTGGGTCTGTGGGGAAACATAATCTCTTGTGACACATCAGTTGCCTGGAGATGCTGGTTGTGTTCTGAGCATTGAAGTGCTTTCACCTAGATTTGAGAGGTCATTATGCGCTTGTTTGTACAGAAAACACTAATGTTGTCTCTTTCTATAATTATTAGGAGGGTCACCAGAATCACCAGATCCTCCTATGGGCTCAGAAAAATGAGTTTCCCAAAGTGGTGGAGCAGAGAGTTCGTCCAGGTGGAAGTGAACTTGTTTGCGTCTCAAGAAATGAAACACTGGCTATGTTTACATGCAAACAAATGGTTCAATGCTGGAGATTGGTACAGGCGTGATTCTCTACAAGGTTATCTATCTCTTTCTTCAAGCGTGTGCCTGCAGGACTTTTGTGATCTCGCCAAAAGTCGGGAGATCTCACAACTCCATTGGACTGATTTCACACATTGAATGTGGTTTCCCAAAGCATTTTGACGCAGCATCTTGTTTCCTCTCAAGTGAATCATGGTCACAGACTTAAACCCAGACATTCTTAATGAACAATCCTTTTAAATTTGAACTCAATTTTGAATTTAAAATTAATTAATATTTTATTTGCTAGTCTTGTATATGTGCATATGAACGCACCACACTCCTCTTTGGGTTCATCTGAAGAATCACCACAGTCATCCTCTCCATCGCATTTCCAGCGAGCTGGGATACAGCGGCCAGAGTCTTTACAGCGGAACTCATCCACACCACATGTCATTTGAGCTACAGAAAGAGATTTAAGAACGAACTGAATTAATTATATAACATGCATGAAAATGGGTAAGGGGTGAAAAGGGTGAGAAGGTTGCTCGAGGGGTGATGTGGCCAGGAGGTGAGGGGACTCCCACAGAATAAATATTACGGCATCATTGGTGGACATGCTGTAACTTAACTTGTTTATTCTTACATCATGATTGACATTTTATTTTTTTGGGCAAAGAAATCAACATAAGTACTTTCTACCATTATTGAAATACTTACCGTCAACTACAAATGCTATTTGCTATTGCAGAGAGAGCATGCCAGAAAAAAAACATGTTTGATAAAAGTTTCCTTTCGCCAAGTTTACAGTAGACAAATAAGTTGAATGGAATGTGCCAAGCAAAGGTTCTAAAAAAATACTGTATTGACATTTGTCTAAAGACATATGTACATCCCTCAAATAAAAGGACACCTCTTGCCGTTTTACTAAGACCTAGCCCTCCAGATGAAGCCACGACCAAATCCAGCTGTATTTCAACCCAGCATCCAGCTGTTTAACCAGAGCTGCCTCGTTCTGTTCTAATACACTCATTCTGCGAAAATAATGTTTGTATTAGTGTTAACGATACTTTAGCATTAAATGTTACTTACTCTCTTCAGGGTTCATTCACATGAAGTGTCTAAAAATGAGTGGAAATTGTGAGGCGCGTTGCTTCCTCCAACAATTTCAAAGCGTTAGGGCGCTCGCGCTTCTGTAGCGCCTGCTGTTACTAGGCAACAATGAAGGCGCTGTCAGTTACAAAAACATTTCTGCTTTGGATTTTAAACTCCATTGAAAATGCATGTGAGCGACCCCTAAGCCTGGTGACACATAAACACCACAAAAATAAATAGTGGATCTCTCCCCTGTCGTCTTCTCCCATGGTCTACGAACGCGGGGCACTCAGCTTTCACAATTTTAAAAGGCTCAAATCCACTTTATATTAAATATTAAATAATTAATAAATACCATCCAAGACTGACTTTTCACGTGGGTCACCTGTTTTGGCTTTAAAACAGCAAATTTCGCATAAAGGTGAGGGATTTTCATGCCTGATATCAATATGTGCTAATTGGTAGAAATGTTCAAACAGCAGTATTAGCAGATATTAAGCTATTTAGAGAACATAACCATGCATGTTTTTATCTATTAATAGGATTGACAATGGATAATGCAATGAGATTTGGTAAAAAAAAAAAGTATATATTGAGTTTTCATTCATATTTGAGTTAATAAAAAAGTCCACTTACTGCAGTTGGCGGGTTCGTCAGATCCATCAACGCAGTCATTATCGCGGTCACACACCCATACGCGTGGGATACAGCGCTTGGTTATGGCACATTGGAATTGGTTAGGTGCACACGTTACCTCCGCTACATACAAATAAACAGGTTATACTTTAATTATATTTAAAAAAAAAAAAAATTATGTAAAAATTTAAATATATAGCCTAAACCAAACACATACTAAACTAAAAAAGATCATAATATGTATTTCAGTGTTCTACTTGTGTACAAGTACATAAGTACTCCAAAGATTTGGGTCTGTAAGATTTTTTTATGTTTTTGAAAGAAATCTCTTATGCTCATAAAAACTGCATAACTAAAAATACAACAACATTATAATGTTACAATTTTAAATAACTGTGTTTTAATACATTTTTTTGCCACTTCATGGCAAAGTTCCCTGTGTTTTTCAGTATTATGACTCCAGTCCTGACTCCCCTCTAACGGTTCCATTCAGCACAAAAGACTTGCCAAGCACAACATGATTTTTTTGTCTTTTCATTTGTATCTCTTGTTGTGAAACTCACGGCAGTCTTTCTCATCCTCTCCTTCCCCACAGTTGTCTTGGCCGTTACAGCGGAAAATTCCAGGAATACAACGACTGGGATTGGTGCATTTAAACTGACTGGGCAAACACACGTGAATATCTGCAAATCACACACACAAACACATTAGTGCAGTAACAAAGGTGATAAGGTTATTGAAGACAGCAGAGAGAAAGTCATATTTTTAATTAAAAGATGAGAAAATGTATCTTATTACTTATTAACAAAGTAATCCTATAATCCTATAGTTCACTAGCACATTATTAATACTGTTTGCGCATATTGCGCAATTTTTTTAAATAAAATTTTTCAAAAAAAAATTTAATCTGAAAAATGTTCAGTAAAGTAACAGCAAAAATGACATTTTGCGCAGATGAGAAACAATGAAACTTACCGCAGTTGGCCTCATCAGAATTATCCTGACAGTCGTTGTCTCCATCACAGATGTATGCTGGGTTTGTACAGATACCAGTACCACACTGGAACTGGCCTGGTCTGCATTTAAACTCAGCTGTTAAAGGAAGTATGTATAAATGCGCTTTTATTACACATCAGTCAGTTACTCTACATGGATAAAACATGTCTCCTACGATCCACATCACTCACGGCAGTTAGCAGGCTCGTCGGATCGGTCCCCACAGTCGTCCTCAGTGTCACACTTCCACCAGAATGGGATACACTTGTCGTTCTTGCAGACAAACTGATGAGAGATGTTAGAGGAACATGTGTCAAAGAAAAAGTGCTCCGTGTCATTGTAAAGTCTAAGGTCATGATCTGGGTCAAGTGTCATGCTCTCACCTGGCTGGCGGTACAGTTGGACATGCACTGCTTCCCATCAGCAGCCAGGTAGAAGTTTGTGGGACAAGCACATTTATAACCTCCACCCGGAGAGAGCAGACACAGGTTACTGCATCCACCATTGTCTGTCTGGCACGGGTGATTTGTGACTACAGCGGGAGACAAGAGAGAGCTACATTAACTTACAATTTCAAGAAAGATCACATCAAGGCTAGAAACAAGAAAATTGTCTTTTTCAGTGGTGCCTGACCCTCTGGCTGTCTGTAGGGGTGGTAGATGTGGATGTCCATGGGTCTGTGTAAGGTGCTGATCAGCATGGTCTTGTTGGTGCCCAGTGTTTTATGAGCTCTGTTGATAGACTTGGTCTCCCAATCGGACCAGTAGATGTACTCCTCAAAAAGAGTCATGGCGAAAATGTGCGGGATGTCTTGAGTCAAAACTGCAGCACAAACACAGGGATTATTTACTTCACAAATATCACAACCTTGCATAATCGGACATAAAATACTCCTCAAAAACGCATTAGTAGTTCACTGAAAAAAAAAGCATATTATTACATGATATATTACTTACACCCCCAGTTTCACAGACAAGGCTTAAGCTAGTCCCAGACTAAATTGCATGTTTGAGCTGTCTCAGATGAAAATATCTTGCTCTGACATATCTTTAAACATGTCAGTGTCATTGTTCTGTGTTAAAATGCACATCTGTAATATTTTCTTATAAGGCATTTTTGTAAAAGTTGCTTGAATATCTTAATTTAACTAATGCCTAATCCTGGCTTAAGCTAAGGCCTTAGTGTTAACAATTAATGGTGATTAAATGCATCCAAAATAGAAGTTTTTTTTTTAACATAATATATATTTTTGTGTACTGTGTATATTTGTTATCTATAAATATATTTAAGAAAAATATGTTGTGTTTATATATTAAATATATGTAGATATAAATTATATGAATAGAAATAAACACATGTAAGTGCACGTAAATATTTTCAATACATACATATTATATTATATATATACAGATATACATACATACTGTATGTGTTTGTTTGTTTTTATATATACATAATAAATATACAAAGTACACACACATTATTTAAAACTTTCATTTTATATGTGATAAATCATGATTAATCTTATTTTAATCTTAGTCTTATGTAGCAATGATACATTAAAACCAGAAAAGATTATAGTTAAAACATTTATAATGTTTCAAAACTATTTGTTTCAAACTAATTTTGGTCTTTTGAACTTTCTATTCATCAAAATAAATCTTCAAAATATATCTTCCACAAAATACATTTTCTGACCAACTGTTTTTAATATTTAACAACTGTTGTTTCTTGAGCAGCAAATCAGCACATTACAATGATTTATGAAGGATCATGTGACACTAAAGACTGGAGTAATGATGGTAAGCATGGTAAGTCTTGGTAAGCATCATAGATAAAAATATTAGTGTATATATTGTAGGTTTATTTTAATTTTATAATTTGCATAACAGTTATAATTATCTACTATGTCTGGCCTGGTTGACCAGCTTGCTTTGCTTATTTTTCAACTAGTCATATTGAAGATAAACTAAAACTGATTACAAAGTGTTTTCATACTATTCTCTAAATTACAGTTTATAGTCAGTCCTGCTGCTGTACAACATTAAATTAATAAAAAAAATCTCAGCTCTGATAACCTGTGACGTTTTCACAAAAATAGATTTTCCCTTGACCTGTATGTCTGTTGGATCCGTCCAAGCTGGCAAACTCGATGTAGTCCTCTCTGGCATCTGCCCAGTAGATACGATCATTAATGAAGTCCAGAGTGAGGCCGTTGGGCCAGGTTATTTTGTCCTGTATGATTACACTTCTGTTGGTGCTGTCCATCCCGATGCGGCCAATGTGAGGATTATCCCCCCAGTCAGACCAGTACAGGTACCTGACAGAGACACTTACACTTCATGATCCTTA
Organism: Enteromius viviparus; assembly: GCA_032353835.1. Classification (NCBI taxonomy): domain Eukaryota; kingdom Metazoa; phylum Chordata; class Actinopteri; order Cypriniformes; family Cyprinidae; genus Enteromius; species Enteromius viviparus. The sequence goes on from JAUCNO010001513.1 coordinate 519,746, forward strand.
TTAGCAGAAACAAGTCGACAGAAACAAAATAATAGAAAAAGAAAGCCATTAAGGCACTCAGTGTTTACCCATTGCGGACGTCCACAGCTATGGCTCTGGGTTCCCTCAGTCCTGTGTTGACCAGGACAGTCCTGTACGCCCCGTTTAGCTTCGACACCTCAATAGTGTCCCTGCCCTTATCACACCAATACAGGTTACCCCCAACCCAATCAACAGCCAGGCCATCAGGGTTACTGAGAGACGTACGATGGAGAACCTGCAGCAGAGTCAAACCAACGTCCAGCTTCAGAAACAATTCACTTTTTAAAATGAGAGACTGATGAAACTGATGATATCATCATAAGAATCCACATTGCTCCAGTCCACTAGTTAACCTCTTGGAAAGTAAAAACAATATTATGCATAGAGGACTCCATACGTCAACCAATGGACTAGAGGGCTGTGGATTATGATGATGTTTTTATCAGCTGTTTGAACTCTCATTCTGATGGCACCCATTCATTGCAGAGCATCCATTGCAGAGACACTGATATGCTAAATTTCTCCAAATCTGTTCCCATTAAAAAACAACTCCTCTACAGTGCATGTTGGATAAGTACATTTTTAACAAAAGTAAATTTTTGTGTGAGCTTTAACTTTATTATTCAAACACAGTGCAGTTGCACGCAAATCACCTGAACGTCACTGCCGTTGATGTGCATTCGTCGAATCATACTGCCTTGAGTGGTCACATCTGTCCAATAGATCATCTGCTGCCTGTAGTCGAAGTCCAAGGCGACAGCATTGTTCAGACCCTAGGAATCAAGAGCATTTATGAGGAAGCAGGCAAACATCTGGAACGAAATGTTCCAGCACAGAGCTTGTCCAATCATACCTGCTTTAAAAGTGTGTAGTTTGAGCCGTCCAAGTTGAGCTTTCTCAGGTAATACCGGTTAGCAAAGATGAGGAACGGCTCCTCATCTATTCAATGATGTGAGAAAAAAATTAAGACCAATGTCAGTAAAAAATAAACAACAGAAAAGGACACTTATTTAAAAATTAACCCAAATCAGAGCGCTTCTTTTATAATGATTGATTACATATTAATATCTAGTGCTGAATGTGCTTTGTGTTTTTCATATATTTTCACAAGTGGCCCTGAAGCCAAGCAACTAGTTTAATCATCCTACAATGCAACACATCAGTAACAGTAATGGACTGAGATGGGCTGCCAGACTCGTACCAGAGGTGGACTTGCAGACGGTGGGCTCAGACGGGCTAAGCTGGAAGCCATCTACACACACACAACGGAAGCTGCCATGAGTGTTGATGCAATGTTGTGTGCAGGGATACGTGCTGGAGCACTCATCCACATCTACACATGTCTTCCCATCATCCTTCAGTCTGTAGCCAGGGTGGCATCTGCACTGCAAAGAGGAACACACAAGAATGGTAAGACCTATATTATGTTAAATGCATTTATTTAAAGGAACCAACAAAGGCACAAAAGCATGCTTCTTTTATTTCAGAAACTGTGCTTTTGCTGATTTATAGTTTTTTTTATATTACTTATTACACTTTTTGCTACTTTATAAATACTATCTGTAGAATTCATCGTTGTACACTTGTCTCGTACACAAACTTTGGTAAGACTTTAGTATGGTTACCAATTCTCACTATTAGTTTATTAATATAAAAGAATACTGAGTCAAAATATCACAAAGAAGAAGCAGAAACAAATGGTTGCACGTGTAAGCAAATGCAAATGTAAAATAGCACAATCATCAAACACCATATATGTGGACCACAAAACTTAAGTCGCTGGGGTTTATTTGTAGCAATAGCCAAAAATACATTGCATGGGTCAAAATTATTGAAAAAAAAATTTTTTTATGCCAAAAATCAATAAAGATCATGTTCCATGACGATTTTTTGTAAAATTCATACTGTAAACATATCACAACGTAATTTTTGATTAGTAAGATGCATTGATAAGATATTAAGTGATTATCGTCGTCTTGACTACAGAGACCGTCTCTGCATTTAATAAATAAAGTTTAATTTTCGTCATTATACTGTAGTGATTCGTGAAAGTCGGATTGATCCATTTGCACACAGTTTATTGAGCACAGTCGTACAGGCAAAGTTCAAACAGGGCAGATAAACACAGTGTAGGCAAGACAAAGACAATACCAGGTTCAGGCGAGAGTTCAGGGTCACAGGCAGGGTTCGTAAACGATAATCCAGGCACAGGTCGGGGAAACAAGCAAGAGTCGAGGTCGATAAACAGTCCAAAATAAGCCACCAGAGAAACAATCCAATCCACAAGGGTAACGCTCGGTTATTGTCGGCAAAACAATACTTCGCATTGAACGGAAGTCCGGCGATCTCTTTTAAAGGGGAGATGAGTGAAAACACCTGGGGCGGAAGCGCCCAAGGTGTTCGGCGGAAAAGGGTCCGGGCGGAACTAATATTCGGGCGAAGGTTCCCGCTGATGACTGTCGGACGGCGCCACAGAGGATCGCCCCACAACAGAGCCCCCCCCCTGCGAGCGGCTCCTGAAGCGAGAGGGGCGACGTCGGGGCCTACCACGAGGTCTGGGTGCTGGTTTCTCAGGGTGCAGACGGTGAAAGTCCTCCGTGAGAGTGGAGTCCAAGATGTCTCGAGCATTAACCCAGGACCTCTCCTCGGGTCCATAACCCTCCCAGTCGATTAGATACTGTAATATTTGGCCCCTCCGTCTAGAGTCCAGGATTTCTCGGACTCGATAAACCTCCTCTCCGTCGATGATTAGGGGGGGTTCTTCGGCAGGGGCGACCTCGTCTAGGCCCCTCCGTCCTTCAGGAGCATCAGCGGCCTTCAACAGGGAGACATGAAAAGTGGGTGAGATTTTATACTGGGAAGGCAATTCTAGTCTAAAAGACACAGGAGTGATTTGTCTCAAGATTTTAAACGGACCCACGTACCTTGGGTTGAGCTTCTTGCAGCTCTGTCTCAGGCGGAGGTTGCGAGTAGAAAGCCAGACCCATTGTCCAGGTTCATATGCGGGGTTGGGCCGACGGTGACGGTCTGCTTGAGTGGTGAATCTTCGCCGAGCCCTTTGTAAGTGTGTGTGTGCTTGGTTCCATGTCTCCTCACTTCTATTGAGCCAATGATCAAGAGTAGGTAGGTTAGAGGGCTCTCCAGTCCAAGGGAACATTGGGGGTTGGAATCCGAGGATGCACTTGAATGGTGTTATCCCTGTAGCTGGCTTTTGTAACGAATTTTGAGCATATTCGGCCCACAAAAGGTACTGACTCCAGTCTTGGTGGTTGGTGTGGCAGTACGATCTCAAAAACCGGGTGAGTTCCTGATTTAACCTCTCTGCCTGTCCATTGGATTGAGGGTGATAACCTGAGGTTAGACTGATGTTAATATTCATTTGGGAGCAGAACGCTTGCCAGAGGCGTGAGGTGAACTGGGGACCCCGGTCCGTGACTATGTCCTCTGGGATTCCATAAAACCGGAACACCTGGTCCATGATGACCTGAGCAGTTTCCCAAGCGGAGGGAAGTTTGGGCAGTGGAATTAAACGGCAGGCTTTGGAAAACCGGTCAATAATGGTCAGAATAGTGGTGAAGCCTTTGGATGAGGGTAGGTCAGTAATAAAATCCATGGAGATATGCGACCAAGGTCTCTGTGGGATAGGTAGAGGTTGTAGGAGACCTGCTGGTTTTTGGTGGGATGATTTAGTGACGTTACAGGTGGTGCATTGGTGAATGAAGTGGATGACATCCGTCGATAGAGTAGGCCACCAGAAGCGGTTGGTTGTCAATTCAATAGTGGCTGAAATACCTGGGTGCCCAGCACTGGGAGAATCATGAATGTGGTGTAGAAGTCTTTGGCGGATACGTTCAGGGACATAGGTACGGTCAGCGGGACATTCGGGGGGAGAAGGTTCTTCTATTTGAGCTTCAGTGATCTCGGTCATTATATCCCAGCGAATGGGAGCGATGATTCTGGGTGATGGAATGATGCATTCAGGTGGACTGTGAGTTATCTGGGGATCAAACTGTCGAGAGAGAGCATCAGCTTTGCCATTTCTTGTTCCTGGAATGTAAGTGATCTGAAAGTTGAAGCGTGTAAAGAAAAGAGCCCAACGTGCCTGTCGTGAGTTGAGTCGTTTGGCGCGCTGAATATACTCAAGATTCCTATGATCCGTGAGAACAGTGAAAGGCAGTGTAGAACCCTCTAGCCAATGCCGCCATTCTTCCAAGGCCGACTTCATAGCCAAGAGTTCTCGATCACCCACGTCATAGTTCTGCTCTGCTTTAGTGAGTTTTCGAGAGAAGAAGGCACATGGATGAAGCTTGCCTGAATCCTCCTGGCGTTGCGAGAGCACAGCCCCGATCCCGGTGCTTGAAGCATCGACTTCGACAGTGAAAACCTTCTCTGGATCAGGGTGACGTAGGATGGGGGCTGATGTGAACCTGGATTTGAGGTTGGCAAAGGCCTGTTCGCTTTGGGGATTCCATTTAAGAGTGGTAGGTCCTTTCTTGGTCATGGTAGTGAGTGGGCTTGCTACTTGGCTGAAATTTCTAATAAAGCGGCGATAAAAATTGGCAAAGCCCAGGAACCGCTGTAAATCCTTGATGGTGCGTGGAAGTGGCCAGTTGAGTACTGCGTTGACCTTACTCTCCTCCATAGCCACCCCGTCGCGGCCAATGACATAACCCAGGAAGGATATGCTAGTGCGGTGGAATTCACATTTAGATAGCTTGGCGTACAATTGATTCTCAATTAGACGTTGTAGCACCTGTCTTACGTGATGAACATGGTCTTGATAGGTCTCAGAGTATATTAAGATGTCATCAATATACACTATGACATACCTATTGAGTTCAGCTCTGAAGACATCATTTACTAGTGCCTGGAAGACGGAGGGACTGTTCGATAGGCCAAACGGCATAACCAGATACTCGTAGTGCCCTGTGGTGGTTGAGAAAGCGGTTTTCCATTCGTCTCCCGCCTTAATTCTAATGAGATTATAAGCGCTCCTCAGGTCTAGCTTGGTGTAGTAGGTGGCTTTACGGAGTTGTTCTAGGGCTGAGGGAACGAGTGGAAGCGGGTATCTGTATTTGATGGTAATCTCATTAAGCCCTCGATAGTCAATGCAAGGTCGTAAACTGCCATCCTTTTTTTTCACAAAAAAGAAACCAGCTGACGCAGGTGAGGTGGAGGGTCTGATGAATCCTTTTTCTAGTTCTTCTTTGATATAGGTTTTCATGGATTCAGTTTCGGGTTGAGATAGAGGGAAAACCCTGCCTCTAGGTGGTTGAGTGCCCGGTTGAAGTTCAATAGCACAGTCTGTAGGTCGATGTTGTGGTAGTCGAGTGGCTCGCTCCTTACTGAATGCTATCTGCAGGTCCCTGTATTCTGTAGGCAGATGTTCGAGTTCATCATTGGTGAGTGCTGAAGGAGCTGAAGAGGCAGATATTTTCCTGATGCAGTTCCGATGACAGCTGGATGACCATTTTTGGATCTCATGATCCTTCCAGGAGATGATTGGGCTATGGAGTTCGAGCCAGGGAAGTCCCAGGATGATGGGGTGATCAGGAGAATGGATGGTGAACAACCGGATTATTTCTGTGTGCATGGAGCTCAGGATGAGTTTCAGATCCTTTGTTATGAAGGGGACTTTTCCTGAGCCAAGTGGACGACCGTCTAGGGCTGCCACCGACACGTCAGATCCACATGTAAGAAGAGGAATAGACAGCTGTTTAGCAAATGTTTCGTCGATGAAGTTACCTTCTGCACCTGAGTCTATTAAAGCGATGGTGGCAATACTACGACCATTAACTTCTAACTCAACCGGCAAAGTCATAGAATGAGGTAGATAATCGTGACTCACCCTGGGTTGCATGGCTCGTGGTGGCCGCACTGGACAGCCGGAACGGATGTGTCCCGATTGTCCACAGTAAAGGCATAAGTTGTCCCGTATGCGGCGTTCGCGTTCAGCATCAGTCAAATGAGTCTTTCCGATCTGCATAGGCTCGGGATGATCGCTGATGGCTGAAAATGGCCTGGGGAAGCCGGTGGGTCGACCACGGCGGGAACGCATGAGGTTGTCGACTTGAATGGCCAGTTCCATTAGCTGTTCGTAGGTTTTGCCCTCGTCGCGACATGCCAGTTCGGACTGCAGCTCATGACTTAAACCCTTGCGGTACAACGCTTTCAGAGGTGCTGATGGCCATCCAGTCTGAGCGGCAAGCGTGCGAAATCTCAGTGTGTAATCAGCTGCAGTGCTAGTGCCTTGCCTCAATGAAAGTATTTCCTCGCTGGGGTCCCTTCCACCAGGAGCATGGTCGAAAACCTCTCGAAATTGACGTAAAAAAGCAGCGTAGTTGGGAAACGTCATGCCCTGTCCCTGCCACAAGGCGGTGGCCCACTCCAATGCTTTTCCAGTCAGAAGTGAACATGTAAGAGAGACTTTGGAATCATCAGTTGGGAAGCTACCTGGCTGCTGAGCGATAAATATTTCACACTGCATGAGGAAGCCCTTACATTTCCCCGGAGCTCCGTC
>JAUCNO010001513.1:526606-540369 GCA_032353835.1 Enteromius viviparus
GCTTATTTATTGAGCTTTCATATGATGTATACATCTCAGTTTTGTAAAATTTTACCTTATGACTGGTTTTGTGGTCCTGCCTGAGGTTACTAAATGAAATGTTGACCCAGGAAGTGGTTTAGGACTGTAAAGTTACTCCTATGTCCCAGTTTTTCAAAATAACATGTTTTATTTAAACACACTGTAATAAAGCATCAAAAATGCTACGGTTGCATTTTTTTCATCCAATTGGGGAAGAGTTAAATTAACAAATATACCAATTTAGAGAAAAATTATCAGCAGTGCAATGGGCAAATTTATTAAATGATGAATTGTGAAAGTAAAAAACAATGTAATCAATAAAATTATGCAAAATGTTCCACACTTGCACAGTCTAAAAATCTTTACCTTGAATCCAATCTTGAGGTCCTCACAGAGCTGAGAGCAGCCGCTCAGTTTACTGTTTAGGCATTCATTAATGAAGCAGTTCAGCTCATCCGTACCGTCTCCACAGTCATCTTCACGATTGCATAGCAACGCCTCACTTATGCATTTACCGTTCCCACATGCATACGCCGTGTCATTACATTTCTTTTCTGCTTGAAAAAAAAGAGAGAAAACCGTTAAACAGATGCACAGATTTGACCGGCCCTGCCTTTTCAAATATACTCTGTTTGATTTAGCATATGTCATAAGTGTCATTTTTTTTTAATTGAGATTTATAAATCATCTGAAAGTGGAATAAACAAGCTTAAACAAGATTTCCATTGATGTATGGTTTGTAAGAACAGGATTACAATTATTTGAAAATGTAGAATCTGTGGGCGCAGAAAAATATAAATATTAAGAAAATCGTCAAATGAAGTCATCAGCAATGCATATTACTAATAAAAGATTAGTTCTGACATATTTCCAGTAGGAAGTTATGCTAGTTATGACAGCTTTTGTGCTTCAGGGTCACATATTTTATTCGTTTGTCTGCATTTTTGTGTGACTCAGCACTAGTTTAGCGAAATCCCAAATGCATGAAGCCACATAGACTTTCGAACAGCTTTGTCATGGAACAGGGGCCAGAGATATCAGCCGGATTAGCGTTTAGTTCATACCAGGCCCGTTGCAGTGAGGATTTTTGGGAGCTTCGTCTGAATGATCGTGACAGTCAAACTCTCCGTCACACTCCCAGGATTTCTGGATCAGACAGCGGCCGTTTTCACAGCGGAACTCACTGGCCTTGCATGCAGGATACTCTGAAAAGACAAATACAGACCCATGATCACAATTTATTAAAACACATGCATTTGTGTAGTTATGGCTGCCAAAATATTAAAATAGCTTCTCTGATGTTTTATGTTCTCTTATACCTCCCTCTATCTGAATAATCCTTTTCGATTAGCTAGTCGATGTGCATTAAGTTAGCCTTGGAATTTGCGTGCATCTTTCAGTTTAGTTTTTAGTAATATTATCCTTGAGATGTGGTTACACTGCAAAAAAACTTTAGACATGGCTACAGAAATGAACAAAAGTCAGTGTTATTTTAATACAATTGATGTACTATTATAGTTTCTGTTAATATTTTGAAGAATTTTTTTTTTTTTTTCTGATAAAAAAAGGCTCCCTAAAATCGACTCATAAGTGCCTGTATTTCTATTCTCTTGCATTCGTTTCCATCGGAACGTCTAGTGTGAACAAACCTTATAGAATGCAATATATACTGTATTGTAAATTTGCAATCTTTTAAAATTATTATCAGTTAATCATGTGCAATTAGAGAGACAATTTCTGTATACAAATACTCTGAACAACTCTAATTCTTCTGTACTGTTGTTTTTGATGACTAAAGCCTTGATTTAATTTAAGTGACAGTCAAGTGACATCTTCCAAATCATTAGCTATAATTCATCCCATTATTTGGTAATTACGAGATAATAATCTCAGTTTGAAATAATCAGGACCATACCACACTCCAGAGACTCGTCGGAGCCATCGCTGCAGTCATTGTCGTGGTCACATACAAAGTGTTTGGGGATGCACTGTCTATTCTGGCACATGAACTCTCCCGCCTTACACGTGTTATTGAACACTGCGTGAAAAAGAGACAAGGACACACTCGAAGGTGAGTGATTCATGCAGTATTGTCACCAAAGCGAGTAATGCGTGTGATGGCTCACCACAGCCAGCCTTCAAACTCTCGTCGGCTCCGTCAGGACAATCTCTGTCTCCGTCACACACCCAGCGCTGGGGGACACACTTGTGTGAGTCGGGACATTGAAAGGCATCCGCGCTGCACGTCTTGTTCTCTGTGAGTTAAAAACACACACCATTCAGAAACAGAGAACAATTCACTCTCATTTATGATGTTGATAAATGTCTGTGATTCATCAGTCATGGTTTGACGGGTCACACTTTGAGATGTCCGATTTCCTGCTGGTTTTAAGGATCAGCACTCACTGCATCTGCTGTCCTCATCTGTTCCATCTCCACAGTCGTCCGCCCCATCACACACCCAGCTGCTGGAAATACAGCGATGATTCCCGCACTCAAACTGTGTCGCCGAGCAGAACTTGTCTGAGCAGAATCATTAAGTGAGCCCTTAGTTAATTATGCAAAAGATTCTTCACAGAAAAAACTCGTTTAAAACATTCTGGAAAGACTGACCTCAAATGAACTGTTCAAAACAGGAAAATAAAACTTAAATAATAAAAACTCCTTTGGAAAAAATGTTTGCCTTTGGTATTAGGAAAAAAAACCCACACAAAAACACTGAATACATAAAAAGAGTTTTTTTTTTCATGTTAACCCAAGTTGTATTTAGTTCAATTCATGTTTAAAAATAATAATGATTGCACTATTTTACCGTATGCGCACTAAGTAAAGTACTGGTTATTAAAGGTAGATGCATGAGGTAGTGTTAGGTTTATGACCTAGTTAATGTCATTTCTATAATAAGGACATAGTATGTACATGAGGAACATGACTGCAAAATAAAGTGATACCATAACAAAACTACTATTAACAGTTTGGTAACACTTTTGTTTAGGAACCAGTTCTTACTAGACTAAACTAGTTGCATGGATATTACCAGCATATTGGCTGTTTTTTAGTACTTATGAAGCAGATATTAAAGGGTTCACCCAAAAATTTAAATCTGTCTTTGTTTTAGTCATTTTCAAAGCATCCGAGGTGTATGTGATTTTCTTCTTTCAGACAAATTCAATCAGAGTTATGTTAAAAATTGTTTAAGCTCTTTCATTGCAGTGGGTGGGTGTTTCCCATAACAGTCTAAAACATTTTAAATAAAGTGCAGGTAAAAGTAATCCCTCGGTCCGTCTGAAATAAGTCACATAAGATGCTTAGAAGCTGGGTGAACTATCCCTTTAATTGCTTACTCTGCGTCAGCATATTTTAAATTCCTTAATCCTACAACACACCTAAATGCAACAACTACCTCACTAACTATTTTAAAAAGGTTTATATATACTTATTTTAAAAAAAGCTATTAAGGCATTTTACTAAAACAAAGAACAATAAAACAATGAATACATATAAGTTAAGTTACTGTAGTTAAGCATAGTTCTGTTTTCTTGGTTTCTGTATTTTATATTATAATTATTATTAAAATTCATTCTTGTTTTTCTTTGTGTCTGAATCTGTTGAATGTTCCTACTGTCTGTGATTCTTTATTCATGCTATTCATTACACTGTATAAAGTACTATTTGATGATTTTAATGTTATATAAGTAATACAATACAAATTGTATTCACTTTATGCTGTTTGTCCATTTATAAATAAATTAATGTTTTTAATCCTAAATTGTTTAGGTTGTAGGTTAGCATAAGTCAGTTTAATTCATCTTAGGTCTTCATTTCAAATAGAAATTTTAAAGTAAACACCAGAGTTTTTCCAAATTCTTCCCTCAACTTAGATCTCTCCCGTCTCAATGCAAATCACTTCACAGCACTTCGCCCCCGTGCAATGATATCATCACTCCTTGGTTTGAATGATGGAAGTGAGAGGGAAAAGGAGAGGGAGAGGGGGAGTTTTCAGAAGTGAGGATAATACTGAGCCGAGCCAAGTACTGCAAATTGCTCTTTCACCATACATTTTAATGATCTTTTTATCTGCTGAAAAATATTGCCACTCGATATTTTGTGTCACCATACTTGTGTAACCTTTCTTTTGTGTAACTTTTTGTGTAATCTTTAAATAGGGAAGCCATGGATGTGTTGGATGGTTTCTAAATTTATCCCTATTTGGATCTTAAAGAATGAATGGAGCTAAGCTAAATGCTAACATAGTGGTGTCACGTGCTAGAGTTATTAAGTCCATGCACTGAGACAGGAAAGATATGTATTTCGTCTAAGCTGAGGGAAGAACATAGTGGAATATGGAAAAACTGTGGTGTTAAGGGGAAGTTTCCAGGATGACAGAAATACAAACTCACCACAGTGCGCCTCGTCATCTCCATTCTCACAGTCGTTCTCCTTGTCACAGGTCCAGCTCATAGGGATACAGCGACCGTTGGGACAGGCGAAGAAGTTTGATGGACACTTTCTCTTTTTCTTATCTGAGAAGTAAAAAGAAACGAGACAGAGGCTGATTTGTTCGTTTAAATGCTCTCTAAAGTCTACTGTACATATATCTAATAAAAAAAAAAGATTTTAGTTTTAATGCAGAAAAGACTGAAAAAAGAATCAGGAAAGATGCCAGTTTTAAAGTATGCGTGTGCTCACCTGGGCAGTTTCTCTCATCTGAATAGTCACCACAGTCGTTTGCGCCATCACAGATCCATGATGGAGCATAGCACAGCGTAGTGAACTCACACCGCTGATAGATCACACCTTTCACACCCAGACGGAAATAACTGGAACAATCAGAAGCCGCTGAAAAACAAAATGTATGCTTCAAGGAATAGTTTGTTAAAAAAATTATTTCTAATTCTCATGCTCATATCGTTCCAAACCTGTAAGACTTTGTTCGTCTTCGGAACACAAATAATTATATTTTCTAAGATAGACAGCAAGGATATTACCATGATCAGTGCACAGAAACACAGCAAGGACATCAGTAAATCAGTCAATGTGACATCAGTGGTATAACTATAATATAATAAGCTATGAGAACACTTTTGTGTGCAAAGAAAACAATAATAACATGATTTCATTATATTTTTCTGATGTTCTTGCTACGTTTCTGAATCTTGATTGTGTAAGGATCATTCCTGTATATCAGGGGTCACCAAGTTCGGTCCTGGAGGGCCGGTGTCCTGCAGAGTTTAGCTCCAACCCTAATCAAACATACCTGAAGCAAGTCAAGTCAAGTCACTTTTATTTATAAGCAGCTAATCAAGCTCTTACTAGGTATACTTGAAGCTTCCAGGCAGCTGTGTTAAGGCAAGTTGGAGCTAAACCCTGTAGGACACCGGCCCCCCAGGACCGAACTTGGTGAGCCCTGCTGTATATGGAGGGTCAGAGAGCTCTCAGATTTCATCAAACATATCTTAATTTGTGTTCTGAAGATGAACCAAGGTCTTGACTTGATGGTAAATAATTAATGGCAGACTTTTCATTTTTGAGTAAAGTAACAGTACAGGCTGTGCTATATTTAAAGGAACCGTATGTAGAATTGACATCTTGTTGTTGAACTAGGTATTGCATTCCAAATTCAAAATACTGGAGAGGGGTTTTTCACCCAGACCCTCCTTTTCAGACTTGACACACACTCAGGTTGCCATGATTGACGACACCAACAGGAACGAACGCACATGACAATGAATTAATGTACTGTATTTTCTGCCAAGCAGGTAACCTGGATGCCGAAACCCTACTGACTTCGTGATTGGCAGATAGATGGTGGGAGGGTGGCGCTTCGGGCCAAAACAAAACAAGACAACATAAACATCAGTTGAGGGCTGCAACTGCGAGAATACCCAGGCTGTACTACTGCTGTCAGTGAAACCAGTACTTCAAATTAACATGTTTTCTTAATGCCTGTTGAACACAACAGAGACATTTTATGATTATTAAAACACATTTCTTACATACGGTTCCTTTAAGGGAACTCTTGTTACCATGTATGTTTTGGTTATGAAACCTTCACAAATATATGTTAAATGCAGATTCATTTCAATTTATTGCACTGTGAGCTGTTTCTTTTTTAGAATGAGGGATGTTAAAGTCATTGCCCTTTGTAATCAACAGCACGTCACAGACACATAAACTAATCCAAGTCTGAACTTAAAAGACTGAAGTAAAAGATTAAATAGTATTATTTATATGTAAATAATCCATTCCATGGTCCAAATTATCTGGTTTTGATTAAAGAGCTTTTTTTTCTTCAGTGGATTCATTTCCACAGATTAATTTTCTTACATTTAGACTAACAATGTGAGCTAACAAAATACATATGGCACATTTTGATTTCATGAAGACTTTAATGAACAAACTTACAGCAGTTCATTTCATCGCTGGCGTCCTCACAGTCCAGCACCTGATTACAGCGACTGGAGTTTGACACACATGACCCGTCTCTGCACTGAAACTGATCCGCCGTGCACAGAGTCGCTGGAACACAAGTACAACAAAATCATTGGCTAAAGAAATAACTACTACTACTAACAATAACAATAATAAAATGTTACTTTTAGGACCACAACAGCATTATATGTTCAGAATATAATGTGTGTGAATGAATGGACTTACCATTACAGAAGAGTTCATCAGAGTTATCCCCGCAATCATCTCGCCCGTTACACCAGGAACTGTGTCCGACACAGCGTCCATTCACACAGCGCTTATAGCCCTTCTTGCACACGCGGTTAGCTAGACACAAACACAGGCTGATAAGAGAGGCAGGCCTTCAGAACTGCTGTGAACATTGAGAATATTACACTCACTGCAGTAGGACTGCTTCTCGTCTGACTTGTCTTTGCAGTGGGCCATGCCATCACAGGTGAGCGTGTATTTGATGCAGTCTCCATTCCCACACTCAAAGTCATCCATACTGCTGCATGATGTGTTCTGAGCTGAGAGACACAAGACAGCCACCATTAACATACTGTAGTGCAAGCCACTTTCTATTCCTGCTTGTAGCATGTGGATCACAGCCTCCTTGTGCACAGGCATGTAGTCACATTTTGTCCAAAAGCAGTGTTTACCCTGCTCCACTGATTAGATTAGTAGCAGCTTTAGGATATCAACAAAATTAAATGCAGACATATTATTATTATATATATTTTTCTGAGTGATGCCAAAGGTTTTTTTAGCAATCGGTAAGACACATTTGAGCTTCTGTGTGCCCTTTGTCTGTGTGTCGATCTGTGAGAATAAAAAACAAAACTGAAAATTATGAGTATCTTCATTCTGTTAAAAAACAACAGACACCATTACAAAATGTTTAATGGTTTTACTAATTATAATGTGGCTTGTATTGGCTTTAATGGATACTGTAATTGACCCTGTGGGTTTCTGCTGGTAACTGGTTGTCTTCTATTGGAGTCTTTTTAAAAGCAATAAATCTAAACAGAATATGTCCCAATACACACTACAGAAAACCAATTTAATGGTTTTATTGGTTTGTAATGTTTGAAATGATATTTGATCCATACCATGATTTAATTGTGATCACTGTATTTGAAAAAGTATACCTGCAGATGAACATATTTTCTGAAGTCTGTGATTGGTCGGCAGTGTCTCACCTATGCAGGTGTTGTCCTCAAGCAATCTCCTCTCTCCACGACAGCTACAGTTGACCCGTCCTTCTGATGTGAGCAGACACAGATCCTGACAGCCTCCATTATTCACCCGACAGGGCGAGAACTCACCTGCGTGCACACACACACACACACAAACAGAGGAATTTCACATCCCCAGAAGCTCTTGACATTGAGAAGTCACAAGAAACATATTGTGTACTCATTATGTATGGGGGTAGAATTGTTGCATATTTCCAAATAGATGTATTATGATCCACAAATAAATGTCAAGCCATTGACAAAAAAAAAACAAGCATGTTCACAAATAAATCTCAAGGTGCGTTCACACCGGACGCGAATTGCGCGGATAAATCGTGCTATTCGCGCGAAGTTAGACGCCTGAACATTTTGAGTTTACTCGCTTCATTCGCACAAACAATTTGCTGCATTCGCGCGTACAATTCGCTTCATTCGCGGCTAGTAAATCTGACACTTGCCGCTGCCTCCTGATGTCTTTAGTGGTTAAATAGGAGGTAAAATTCGTTTGGATATACAGTATCTCATAGGCAAACTCTGGTTTAATTAATCTATTATATATTTCCTTTTTATTCGTGTTTTTATTAAAGTACGAAGATACAGAGATGATGATTTTGTCTTTCATGGTTTCGGAATTCCGCCCCCGCTTGCGAGTAATCACGTCACTACTAGAGCAAGCTCCTGATTGGTTAATGCGGCGCGAATTTTCGCCAAAGTTCAGATTTTTCAACTTGAGGGAATAATGCGTCAAACGCGCCAAAGACGACCACACACTCAGTTGGAATGCTGTTGGAAACCTACAGGTATATCGGTCAAGAATGGTATCAAAATCCAAACTCCAGAAACTCAATGGGCAGCTGTGGCCTAATGGACAGAGACTTGGACCTGTAACCAAAAGGTTATTGGTTTGAATCCCAGGTCCAGCAGGGATTGTAGGTGGGGTGAACAACCAGCACTCTCTCCACCTTTAATACCATGACTGAGGTGAGGTACTTTATTGTTTTCACAAATTTACATTAAAAGTACTGAATGGCCGCAAAAACACCTCTGGGATGGATCAAAAATCATTATGGTATACAGCTAGCTTTAAGTTTCTGTAAGAATATCTGTATTAACGGGTCTCCTCCTCCGGCCACAACACTGCTGGCCGAGGCAAGCATATGACACTCTGCATTAGGATGAGAGTTGTAATATTAACGTTAAATAATTTTAATGTTACTTGCTTGTTTTCCAGGTAAAGCTGCGGTAACTAGTATTTTTCTCCTGCAATGAGTGGGTAGAGCAGCAAGGAGACTTGTGAAGACAGAAAGCAGTGAGAGTTACCATGCAATGGCCTTATTTCTTTTATACCAATAAATAAATATAAATATAAATAAATACGTTTGAATTAATAAATGTCTGTAATCACAACGGGCAGACTGTATTTGTGTCATTTTGTCAGGTTAATGCCTCAGATAGAGATGATGTGTGATGCACAGCAGCAGAAACTAGTTTTTTTTAGTAACTGGATTTTGTCCTTGGCTCTGGACGATCTGTGATGTCCACGACACAGCCCTGTTAATTATATTTCTACATGGAATAACGAAAGATTCATGCTACGTTCACACCAGACGCGACAAATAAATCATGCTGTCCGCGCATAGTTTGAAGCTTCAATATTTTGAGTTTACTTGCTTCATTCTCACATGAAATTTACTTCACAGCAAACACAAATTCGCATCATGGGAGGGGCTTCTTCCAGGCGGCTCCAGTCTCTGTAGTGGTTAGACATGAGGTAAAATTAGTTTTGAGTATATCTAATAGGCAAACTTTGGTTTTAATGAATCTAGTATTTATTTCCTTTTTATTCATGTTTATATCACTACTTCTGATTGGTCGACTTGGCAAGCAATTTTCAGACTAGACGCGATGCAACACAGCAACACGACAGAGTCAATCAAATATCATATCAGAAGAACGTGTGGGCGAGGTGTCTTTGGACGCGCAGTGCTCTCACAACAAAATGTATCTTTTCTAATCGAATTTCTAAATATTAAAGCTTTTTAACATCCTTAAATGTACATACTGAGGTAAACGGTCTGTTGTTATTTTCAGTATGTCTATGCACAATATGCTATTTAAACTGATATTAGACATGTTTGACTTTTAATATAGCACGTACAGTAATCACCTGTGATCTACGTACTATCATATAGTTTGTTTGCGATGTTGTGGAAAAACTTTTTAAGTAAAAAATTTGCCTGTCGCCATCAAGACTAGTCAGGACAAAAATGGAGATGGCTTTGTTAGCTTTTGTCTTTATTACTTTGAACACTGGACTCAGAGGTTCTTCAAGGTCAGGGGTCATGGCCTCATTTAACTGTTTCCTCACCTCTTTGAAAATTGAATCTGGTTAAGTCATCATCTGATTGCACTTCCTCCTGTTCATGGTGCCGTGGTGTTATGGAAACTCCAGCTACGTGAGTGAATTCCCCTTTTGTTTCTTTTTTACTGTACCTTTCCTGTACATTGACCACAATTGTATTAAATGGCTGTTGTTCCGGGGGTGCGTTTACATAGTGCATGTGTGTTTTCACTACTCTCTGCCATGTGTGTGCACTTGGATGGGTTAAATGCAGAGCACAAATTCAGAGTATGGGGAAACCATGCTTGGCTACATGTCACAGCACTTTCATTTTCATTATATCCTTTATATCCTGTATCCCAGCTTGTTCCTCAAATAGTATTTATTTTCAGATAGCAGTCATGTCTTGCTCATGTGTTATTGCTGCAAGACTTTTCAAGGTTAGAGCATTTCTGTTCCCATAAGAAAGGGTTAGTTCACCCAGATATGAAAATTCTGTCATTAATAAAAGCATTGTTTATACAAACTGGCTTAGTCCCCAGGATCGCGAATTAGGAGGGGAGCCATTAAACATGCCTTGGTGTAATTAGATGGGAAAGATGCCATTCTTCTCCTAGTTATCGCTGCTCTGGGGTGTTTTCCAGACCGAGAGGTGTCAGGATTCACAAGATTTCACATGATCAATAGTTTAGTTTCCATCCATTTTTACACTGATTTGTTATCGACAAAGAGAATTCGCGTAACAAAATATGTGAAATTTGTTGCCTCTAACAAATTTCAAGATAAATTGTTGTCTTAAATTTGGGGATGGAAAGACAAGAGTTGCTATTTGGATTAAGAGACGATTAAATTGAAAAAGGTTAAAATTTCACTGAATAAACTTGAGCGCTCCAGGCTTTTTGTCCAGTCGATACCAGAGAAACCACTATATTTCTGCAGTTCTGAAAGTGTAACCTGATGGCAGAGAACGAATTTGCTTTTTCAATAAGCCCTTCTGCTAGTTTTTCTCCATGTTTTAAATGTGAACCAGTGAATTGACAAAAAAGCTAATGCATCCTAAAAATCTGAACAATTAAGAGACTACGATACAATGTTATTTAATAAAATTATTAATTGATAGTAATTGTTTAAATTAATATAATAGATACTTTTGATTAATCTCTTTTCTTAAAAATAGTTTAAAGGCTTAAATGTGAAGTCTCAGAAAAAGGTCTTTGAAGTTCTTAAATTTAATGTTAAAAATCCTGCAGATACCAGGTTATTATATGGTACCATTTGGAAAATCAATTTTTTTAAACAGTGTTAGAAAATCTCTCTCTCTCTATATATATATATATAGTGCTTTTAACAATACAGATTGTAGCAAAGCACAGAACATTATCAATTACAACAACAGAGTAATGGTAATGTAGGCACTCTGACATGTCCTCTTCCAAAAAAAATGCTGCACAACACCATGATAAAAAAGGATCCATGCCAAACCATATCCTGTGCCGAAATAAGAAAAGCAGCAGAAAATTAACCATTAAAACAACAAATGATTTCCACTTCCTCCAAAACACTCACGGTCAAAGCCATGTGAATTATAATAAAAAATATACACTTTCCTTCTGCAAATGAGGGCAAAAGTGCAGCGATCTCGAAACCCAATGTGATCAGCAGACCAGGAGAAAGCCAGTAGAGAATAATCACCATCATTATTATTACTTATCTAATTTATATGAAATTATATATAAATAAGAAACAAAGTCTGAATGCAGGTGGCGGTAAATGTTTTCATGACATTCATTGACGATTTCAGTAAATGCTTACTATATAAATGGGTCTTTGAATCATTCGTTCACGCGATTTGTTCAAAATGCTGATTCATTCAGAAACTCAGCAGTGCTGTGTTGCTCAGAGACATTTAACCATTAGTCTATGGCTTTAAAGATAATATGTGCTCAGCAAAATTGAGCAAAAACACAAGATATTGGCTAGGAGCAGATTGTGGATCAAGAGTGGTAAGGGAAGACGTGTTACCTAGTGCTCAGCCATTGAGGTTCTGGTGAGTGAGGTTTTTATCCAGTGCAGGTGATAATCGACAGGTGTTTCTTATTCATCATTAAAGGTGATTGAGAGCAGATGCCAGTCACTGCACTGGAATCAGCGCACAGAGACAGATATGGCATGATGTGGCACACTTGGGGCCTAATGGATAGGGGTTTGGACTTGTAATTCAAAAGTCGCAGGTTCAAGTCCCAGGTCCAGCAGGGATTGTGGGTGGTGGGAGTGAATTCCCTGCGCTCTCTCCACTTTCAATACCATGACTGAGGTAAGACCCTTGAGCAAGGCACTGTTCCCCCAACTGCTCCCTGGGCGCCGCAGCAATGCCCATGGCAGTGTGTTCACAGTGTGTATGGTTGTTCACTTCTCACTGCTGTGTGTGTGTGCATGTTGGATGGGTTAAATGCAGAGCACAAATTCCACTTCACTTAACTAACCTTGACTTTTTGCTTTTTTAATTACCCTAAATTCCACACTAATCGTTTCATTTTTGTTTTGCACTTCTGTAATTTGGAGTGAGAAAAACATTGCTATCTTTGCTTGTTTCTAAAAAACTTTTTTTGTTCTATTATGTAACATAACATCTTCAACCCGAACAAGCTAAAGCTACTTTTAATGCTGTGCCCTACAGGTCACAGTCGAAAAAAAAAAGACCCCAAGCTCAAGTGTTTGGCTGTGGAATCAAACCCAAACTTTTAAAAAAATAACCCCCTTACAACCCTATTAAAGGCCTTCTCTGAATCTAGGGACAAAATAATTTCAGGTGTATTGGATGGGTAAGAAAAGAGAATATTGAGAATCCTGTTACTTCTGCATGAGATGGGAGTTTTATCCTTCTTAAGAAGCAAATAAATAGAAGCCTCGGACATTGTAGGCACTCTTTACAGGCTTCTCAACATTCTCTTGTTCTGTGATTGGGACCCCTAACTCTAGGCCCTTTAGCTATGTTTATGTCAATAGAGTTGAGCAGATCTAAATTTGCTGCATTATTTGGGGGATTTTCTGAGGTGAACAATTGAATATAGTACTCTAAGAGTAGTGAATTAATTCCTGTCAGCTCTATTACTAATTAATCGGTTGGAAATCTAATGCCAGATATCCTCCTAGATGAACTAGCCAATCGAGCTTGGTGGAATGAAAAAGCTTTGCCTTGGGGGTTTTTGAAACTGAGGGTGAGGCCTCCAGTATGCTCTCAAGTCCCCACATGGAACCTGGTTGTGGTGTTACTGGGTCTTTGTGTAAAGTTTAATTTTATGTGCTTTGGTCCCGCTAAGAGGGGTCTTCCTGCTACCAAGCAGACCCTCAGCAGGTGGATAGTAGATGCCATCAATATATCTTATGAGTCCTCTGGTCTCCCCTCGCCTCTACGGGTCAAGGATCACTCAACAAGAAGTATGGCTCTTCTTCTCTTGCCCTAGCTGTGCATCGCACACACCAGGCAGGGATTCGCAAGTCTTGTGGCATGGGGAGCATGTTCAACACAGCTTGAGTTCCTGAAGAGGAACATCTCAAGATTATGTATGTAACTTGACCATACTTCTAGCATCCGTGCTGGTGCTTGCTTCATGACAGAAGCTGAAGCCTGTTGCACTTTTAAAGTGCCCCTATTATGCTTTTTCAAAAATTATTGTTCATGCAGTGTGTCATGTAGCTGTATGTGAACATAA
>JAUCNO010001513.1:540469-553436 GCA_032353835.1 Enteromius viviparus
TGATAATACCGTATACCGTGATAAAAGCTCAATCAATTAATCGCAGCATGAAAATGTGATACCGGCACATGCCTATTCAGCAGACACTACAGTGCACCCTGGACTACATGCTTCATGGCTCAAATATTTCGACATTTAACCAGAAATGATAGGATTC
Source organism: Enteromius viviparus (assembly GCA_032353835.1). NCBI lineage: Eukaryota > Metazoa > Chordata > Actinopteri > Cypriniformes > Cyprinidae > Enteromius > Enteromius viviparus. Next base: position 540,627 of record JAUCNO010001513.1, read on the forward strand.
CCAAAAATGCATGGGAAAAAATTAACTTAAGTGATGTATATGTGCAAAAATCCAGAAGATAAGATAAGTAGCGACTCTTTAATGTACAGTAATCGTCAAAAAAATCAACCTAAACAGCAAGTACGGACACGCATGTAAGCAACTCCTTCTCCAAAAAATCTTGGTCATTATTCACGCCTGAAGAAGCTAACAGAAAGAAAGCTTTGTGATTTATGCCATGCTTATATATATATATGATGATGAATGATTGCAGCTCAAGGCAGAATATGAGCAGAAGATCTAAGATGTGTACCTGGACACACCAGCCCCGTTCCAGCAGGCCGCCCCGTCTCCAGAGGCCAGGTCACTCACACACAGCTGATCGGCCAGACCCCCGTAGAAGGCCCGGTACAGATGCAAACTGCTGAGGAACTCTCTGCACACACACACACAAACACACACTTCACTGTCTGTCCAGCAGATGGAGCACTAACACTGCTGCTTTCAGCAATCACCTGCAGCTTCAGAGGCTTTTATTAGAAAAACCTCTGCCATTTACTGCGGTTGTGAAGAACTTAATATTGTAGTAATGAGTAATTCATCACTAATGCTGTTTATGTACATAAATGAAATCCACTTTGTTGGCAGGCAGACGTTTGTTTTTCAAAAGGACCCCCAACTATTAATGTTTACAGTGTGTCTTGTATTCCCTTGTTAAATGTTAAATATTATTGATTAACATTTTGATATTAACTTGTAAAATACATAAACATTTAAAAATGTACTATGCGTACAAAGACAGACTGTTATTTCTATTAAACAAAGATTTTTTTCAATGTATGATACAAAAAAAATTATAGTAATGTTATTATAACATTAACATTACTAATACTAAAAATGTTTTCAAAATATTATTATACACAATGTTTTTAATTAAAATATTATAATAAATATTATTGTATACATCAATATATAAAATATATAATATGTACAAAGTCCAATTTAACTTTTATAAAAAAAATTAAAAAAAATCAGTATGAGACAAAAACAAATGTTATTAATGTTAGTGTAAAATGTTTGATTAAAATTTGGAAATTTATGCTATAATAATATTATATTCTATATATTCATATATTATAAATGTATAAAAGACCTATTATCATATCAATCATGAAAAATATTAAATTTAATAACATCAAGGAAATGTTTTCTAAAGCACATCAGAAGATGTATCCAGAGCCTGGGCTGCAGAATACAGCATGTGCTAATGTCATCAGCTGCTCCAGACTTACTTCCTCCAGTTGCTGAGTGTCTCTTCTGTGTTTCTGACCACTCCTTTCAGAGGAATGGAGTCTCGTCTGGCGCTGCCGTGCTGACCGCTGCTCGCCTGCTCCATCTGCTGTCTGACTGGGTGACCGCACACCCTGTGCACCTGCACAGATCACACACACACGCACTGTAACACATACTCACAAGATGTGGCCAAAGCTCATCGCAGAGAAACGTCTCAGGTTATGTATATAACCTTGTTCCTTGAAGGAACGAGACGCTGCATCGACGAGACGCTATGGGAACGCATAGCGTCTCGTCGACGCAGCTCGAGTTCCTGAAAAGGAACTTGCATTTCTGCAGGTCAAAAGGGGTCTGTAGTAACATGATCAATCACTAGGTGGTGCTGTTTATTAACTCATGCAGGAAACAGCAATCACTAGACTGTAAAGGTAAAAGGAAATAGACAGCGATTTAAAGGAAATCGGTGGTAAGAGAACATTTATGTGTTGTAAAGTGACTGACTCATTTGCTGTTTACTGGATATAAGTCATTTGCTCACTATCAGATGGCACATCTATGGATCGTTCACAGACTGTCTGGTTTGGAAACAAAATAATCGCAGATCTGCACCATCTGAAGCCAAGGCTGAAACCAATCCAGCTCCAGAATATATATATATATATATATATATATATATAGCTTGATTTGCACAGGTAATACAAACTGCTTTTATTGTTCTTATAATAGCCGTGACCCTCAGCCAGATCAAGCGTCTCTAACAAATCCATGCGGGTTTTAAAGCTTATTTCCACACACACACGCTCCGTCTGCAAACCCTCACATTTCAACAGCACCACCACCACACTATCTGAACATTAGTACAGGATCCCTCCGAAGTACAGCACACATGAGCGTGGCGGGCCATCCCGCTGCAGCTGCCCACACGAGAGTATTTTGGGAATGTTCTGGACTCTCTGGCTGTGGCAGCATGGCATTTGTGACTGCGAACAACTCATACCGCATTCCACACCGTCCAAGCAGTACTTACAGTAAGACCAAACACTCCAGGCATGATAATAGCAAAAATGCAAACGCCACTGTTTGAGTTTGAAAGAAAAAAAAATTCACCTATTTGTAAATGCAAGGTTTTTCGATATGATAAAAGTAGAGTAAATGAACATTTAGTCTTTGGGATTTTAAAAATAAAATAGATTCAAAATCTTACATATCAATGTCACAAGAGCAAGGCAAGGATACGTGCGGGTTCAAATGCAGGCTGTTTATTGATGAACACAGAGCAAAACAGACAGGCTTAAGGTTGTTACATGGGAAACACAGGAACACGAAGTGGCAAGACGACAGGGGTTGATAGTGCTAATGGACTGTGGAGACAAACAAACACATCCGGGTTTTATACAAGTGAAAGTAGGTCACGGGGCGGAGCAAACAATCAGACACCAAAACAACCAACGAGTGGGCGGAGACATGAGTTCATTGATAAGAGTCCATGAATGAAAACAGACATAAAACACAGAAAGTTCGTTGGGCACTGAAGTGCCATCCCCTGAACCGCGAGACCCTCCTCCCGGGCAGAGCGGTTGGCAGCTGAGCCCTTCTGATATGGCCAAACAGCGACCAAGCCCTCTTGGGGCCACCAGGCCGATATTGTGCCCTTGAACGCCCTACTGACCGTGAATACGCCCTATAAGGCCAGACCGAGAATGAAGGCGCCTTTCGAGACCAGACAGGTAGTGGATACACTCTTCGAGACCAGACAGGAACTGAGTAAGGCCTACTAGACCAGACAAATGCTGACGTCACCCTTCGAAACTGAGCCGTCAGGGAAGACGCCCTTCCTGACTGACTGAACCAGGATTCAGGGACCTTCATGGGCTGTGCAGCCACCAATGAGGCCACTGGGGATTCTACGGCCGAAACCAACATTCCCAGAGGTAGTTCAGCCTCAGACGGACCCGATGGAGTCACTGTGCCACACACTGGTTCCGGAGGTTCAGGCCAAGGGACCTCAAAGGTCTCGTGGAGCTCGGGTGAGTGCAGATGCGGATCACAGACCGAGTCTGGAGGATCCGGCCATGATGGTTCCCGATCACAAACTGGATCTGGCAGATCCGGTCATGATGGTTCTGGATCACAGACTGGATTCGGCGGACCTGGCCACCATGAGTCAGGGTCACAGGCCTCAGGTAATTCGACTGGCCGGGAAACCAGGACTGACTGGTCTTGACACAGCCCCTCGTACTGTGCTAGAGGAATCATTAGGGCCTTCGGTGTGGTTGACAGCTCCCCTAGCTGTCTCACGGCACCTGACTGAGCATCACTCAGCCCCTCGCGCTGAGTGATGGGAATGGCGCCCTCTGGGGAGGACTTGGGAGTAGCGAGTGTGGTAGACAGCTCCCCTAGCTGTTGATCGCTGACAGGTTGAGCATCACTCAGCGCCTCACACTGAGTGATGGAGACAGCGCTCTCTATGGGCGACTTGGGAATCACAGATGGGGTAAAAAGCTCTCCTGGCTGTTGTTCGCCGGCTGGCTGGGTAGCCGGGCCAAACAGAACACCATCCAGCCTCTCTCACTGGGTGACAGAGTATGTGAGCATTTCATGATCACTCCGCTCCAGCTCCGCTTCCGGGTTTACCATTTCCCCGCTCCCTCGTTACTTGATCCTCGCTCCATGTTCGCTCCATGAAAAAAAAAAATGTCTCTAATTAACACTTCACTGCAATTTTTCGTTATCTATTTATTTTTATATTGAACCTCTGTGCATTCAGTAAAAAACAAATACACAATACTGAAGAAAAACACCAACGTGCTTTAGTAGAACAGTAGCTATATCGTTTAGCTTACTTTTGAACAAAATGAAATACAAATGCTGGATGTGGCTAGATAAAATAAATATCCCGAAGAAAAACATGACATAAAATAACTAAACTACAATAAGTTAACGTAAGGCTATTGCCTTTTCTTAACTTGTAATCACCTCCCCGCACTCGCGTTCTCCTTTGTCGACATTTAAGATGTATTTCTTATTTACCTTCTTTAAGACGGTATTTCATAAAATCCATCTTTCTGTAAGTGGTGCTTAACTGTGCTTTACACAACATGAATCTAATGCAGTTGTATTATGGGCTGGAGCAGTAGTGAAGCGATCTCGGAGCGAGAGAGAATCGCGACGCTCCGACTTTCAAAAAATCCGCTTCAAGCTCCAGACAAAATCATGCGCTCCACTCCTCGCTCCACTCCCACTCATTGGGATTTGACTTGTGGAGTCAATTTAAGCAAAATGAACACTCATGGGTGCAAGTTCTGACTTACGTAACGGCGGGAGCCATCATACTCGCAGCGCTCGATCTTATCAAGCGTAGCATCCGAGAAATAGAGCTTCTCTGCGCGATGGTCAATGGCGAGTCCGTTGGGAGTACGAATGTGACTGTCGATGATCACCAGGACATTGGCTCCGGACAGCTGCGCACGCATGATGCTGGGAGACTGCTCATTCCAGTTGGTCCAAAACATTAAGCTGGGGAAAACCAGAGGAAAGTGAGTTAATGACAAACACTGAATGTGATTTCATCTTCATGTCTTCCTAGTGGTCTCCTGAAAACAACATGATGCTCCTTCCAAAAAGCAAAAAAGTTAGTGAACATGAATCTGTTTTGAATGTTGAAATAATGAGTTTGTTGTGACATGAAAATCTCACTTCTGACATTCATCCAGGACAAACGCCCGGGGGTGGTCATCCCCTGACATGGTGACCACAATGTCCCGGTCGAAAGCCCCCCAGCGGCTCTGGTCCACAGTGTGACGGGTGATGGTGGACGTCGTGTAACTGGTCCAGTATAAAGTGTCCCAGGCCCGATGATACGCCAACCCCTCCACTGAGCCAACGTCTGCACACAGAAACATGATTAAAAACAAAGATTTTAACTAAAGATTTTAGAAATTATTGGCATGGTTTTCATGAAATTTGTCAGAGGTCATTGTGCTGTTCCGTCGGTTGCTTGGTCAGTATTGAGAGTATTTAACTTGACTACCCATTAAAAAAAAATTAAATCAAAAGAATCAAAAGAAATCAAAGATTTATCATTATACATCTCTTACTGTTTTTAGATTTTGCAGGAAATATTCTTTAATGTGTTTCATTCACAATGTGATGTAACATTCAACCTAGAAAGTTGTAATATCAGTGCTGCATATGTATCTGATTAACCTCAAATATTATTGGCTCTCATCAGAGAACGTGATCAGAGCTAGGAGTGGAGTGGTGTAATTTTGAATGGAGGAGTCGGAACATCATGGTTTTCCATCACTCCAAGAGCACTTCACCACCACTCCATTACAAACACAATTCATGCCAAAGACCCATAATACAACTACATATTTAGACAGAATTTAACTCGGTTGATAGAAAAGGATCACCCAAATTAGAAAGAATGTGAAGGTTATAATTTGAGAGGAAAGTTATAAGTTCTTCTAGATGGGTTAATAAATATTTTTTAAATATTTCATTTGATAGGAGAGATCAAAGCTGGCAGGAAGTGCAGCAGTAGAGAGATAGGGAACCGGATCAGGAACTCGAACTGCGAGCTGGGACTCAAACTCACGACGCCCAAAGCGCAACAGCACTGAATGTCAACGTGTTGCCCATGAGGCTACCAGAAACAACAGGCTACTGTTATTTTCATCACAAACAAAATTTGCACTTTAACCACGGAGTGAAGGTGGAGCTGAATGAGAGAGTGGAGCGGGAGTGGGAAAAGCTTAATCTGGAGCGGAGAGATTATTAAATACTTGGAGTGCAGAGGGGAAATCATTGCTGCTCCACTCCGCTCTCATGTGTCTCTGTGATGTACAAAGTAGAAAAAAGTATAACAAATCATTTAGAATATGACTTGATTTAAATGCACAAATTTGGCAATATTTGTGTCGGTTTTACTGTTTAGCAGTCACCTTCATTCACTGTAAGCAAAAGAGCAGCAAGGGCATTCTTCAGGTTTTCATGTTTAGAAGAAAGTCAGTCAAAAAGGCTTTAAACAACCTTGGCGTGGGCATATTATGACAGATTTAATTTGGGGCTGTACTATCCCATTAACAAAGAAAAAAATAACAAGAACAGATGCCACTAAGCACACTAAAACTGTAATAAATAAATCAGCTGGACTTGAGTTAATGGCTCAAGACAGGTAATTTCTCCACAGACTGCTTTGATCGATCATGAAGCAATGGCTGCAAAAAAACTTCACAGCAGTGTTGTGTAGAGTGTTGCTCTTTGTTTACATGCAATATTCAAATACGTGCGTTAGTCATGAGACAATTATATCTGGCAAAAACAACCCCTAAAAACATTGTCGAGTCATTGTTTGTTTGTTTATTCATTACTGATGAGTTTCAGAGACAGATGTGTGGGATGTAAGAACTGAAATGACTGGCTTTAATTACATAACCGTTTCATAACCGGTCTAATGAAAACCACATGATAAGAAACAAAAAGCATTTAACATACCCCACTATATATTTTATTGATGAAAAGAGTAGTACTGAAAAAAAATACAAATAGCCTACCTTTACATAAAAATATGTTGGAAAGGAGATTATTTATTTTATAATTTGAATTAAACCAGTAAATAAATACTACATGACTACACTTCAGGGTCTTCCAATGTAAACAAATTATTAATTTAATGTATAAATTTGCTACTTAAAAATAAAAACAAATGGATCACATATTTGTACAGGGCAGGACCCTATAAATTAATCTATAAAACCAAACACTATTGTTCAAAACTGCATTTCCATCTAAAATAAGAGTAAATTAAACAAAAGTTTGTATAGCGAATCTGGTTTTGATTGTAGTTTCAGACAGACCAACTTTTTCACTTCACAAGGAAGCCAGCATTCTTTCAGGAGGCATTTTGGTCGAGAGTTTGCAATTATCATAATTATCCTCTATTCATATGGTGTTTGTGGCAACAGAAGAATAAACAGATACGCACATCTTTCTTTACTCAGTTTTCCAGCTGTGAGAGCCAAATGTCTTATGAAAGAATCAGTTTATTGTGCTCTCACAAAGGAACTGGCCGTGACTTCAGACTTTTCCATTTCGGTTTGATCATATGTCCGCTGGCTTTGAGTTTTTTTCTCTCCAGCTCTGAGCTGGTAAAAGAGAGTTTCAAAACACTACTCCATATTCAAACACATAAAATTGTTTTGGGGACTGCAAAATAACTATAAACACTATAACAGACTCTACAATCTTGTAGATATTGTCAATGTTTGTAGCACAAAATTTTAATTCTTATTATTAAGATTCTATAAAAGCTTTAATTAATCCCTATTTTAAAAGTTATTTAAAATAAATACTATATATATATATATATATATATATATATAATAAATTTATATATTTACATATCTATGTACAGGTACTTAAAAATACCCTGCAGTTGTAAATTTGGTCAAAAGTCAAATTAAAACATCTAATTGTGTGCTTAATGCACACTGTAATTGTACAATGATGAACTGAAGTACATTTGATTGTGCTAAAGTAAAACAGGCAATATTTCAGTATATGTTAACAGATTTGAATAACACTTAGTATAATATACATGTCTTGTAAATATAATGCTAGAGATATTTTAATTAATTTATATTTGCCATTATAATATTTAATAAAATTAAGAATTCTTTGTGTGTTTTTGTCTGTTTTAATATTTGTTTTTATGTCAGTTTTAGTTTCAGTTAATTTAGTACATCAAGTTAAACTAATTGACAGTAAGACATTACACTTGACACTAGCCCAAAACAAACAAACAAAAAAGATTAGAGAAAAAAATATAGAGCACTAAGGTAGAACAACTCACTCTCAACCACTGTTTTCCGGTCTGAGCCATCATCATTGATCTGCTGAATATTTCCAAAGTGGATGTCGCTGTAAAAGATCCGATTGGCTCCTTTTCCACCACCTCCGCGGTAATCGAATGTTAGCGCAATGACGTTCTTCATGTGGTCGGGATCTTCAAATGGTTTGATGGGTGCGTTGAGGTTGTACTCATCTGATAAGTGCACGCTCTTTAATATTGTACGTTCTGAATACAGCAGGTATCCGTCGTAGTCACGGCAACTCTGACCATCCTCAGCTAGCATTCCGTGAGCACAAGCACACGTTCGCTGACTGTTACCACGGTAAAGACACAACTGCTGGCAGCCGCCATTGTTGTTCTTGCAGACATTGGTTCCTGGAGAGAGATTGGTTTGAAAGATTTTTAAAAAACTGCAACTAAGGCAAATCTGAATCTAGTTTATAGACTCAATGCTGTTGGCATAACTATGAAAACAATATAAGTTAGTGACGATATTGACGATATTTGAGATATCAAAATTAACAGCCTATATGTCTATACATACTGTATAATAATAATATTCAAAAAAAATTATGTTTTCAAGAGTTCGCGCTTCCTCAATAAAATAATAATATAATAAGCGAGTTTGGCGTGCTGTCGGGGGGCGAGCCAGGGGTTCGGTGAACCTCGAGCCCTGGTAAAAAAAACCCTAGCTAGGACGGGGCTCGAGACCGGCTCGAACCCGGTGTGCCTCCCCGGAAGGAGCGAACAGGGAAGAAGGGGAGGTGGAGGGGATGTAAAGAATGTAAAGCGAGATACAAAAGGGTAGAAAAGTTTATTTATAATGGAATTAGTGGCCTGATTAACTAACTATGGAGGCGGTAATGGTTAGCTGATTGTTGGCAGCTGAGTTGTATGTCAACCGCGCTTCCTCTTGAAATTGGTTTACAACTACATTTATATTTTGTAAAGTATATGTGCCCCTATGCTTTTTTCAAACATGATTGTTCATGGAGTGTGTCACATAGCTTTATGTGAACATAATCTGCAAAATTGTGACGCCGACAGTGCATGATAAATAAAGTTATTGTCTATCAAAAAAAAGAGTCTGCTCACATTCGCCTAAACGAGTCATCAGCAATTTTAATCTTTCTCTGTTACGGATCCAAGTCACAAGGTAACATATTTACATGTCTGCCCATGTTCTGCATCGCAAACATCTTGTCCCACCCCCAGACAGTACAATCTTCCCTTGGATTACATCATGTGAAGAAGACGCTGTATCCTGTGAGAGTAATTTGTTTTATATGCCCTTCAGAAAGATGAATCTACAAATAATGAGTAATTATTAACATTAATTTTTTTTCAACAACACCTTAAGCAGTACAGTCTCTTGTTGTGTTTGCGTCATTTAACTGATGACTGCTTTTCCAATCTTGGAGTACAACGCGATATTCACGAACTGGTATTAAAAGATGGATCAGTGCCCAGTTTATTTGGACCGACTTGCTCCTTTGAACTTCTACTTGTAAGTAATAGGGATGGCATGGTTAATGAAAAAAAAACGAACCGTTCGGTTCGCTTGTCTTGGTTTCACTGCATGCATGCTTCACACGGTTTGACGGTTCATGTCATGCGCAATGTAGCCTCATGCCCCGTATGTGACGTCAGTGTGTTTCCCTTTCGCGCAAAAGATTTGAGGTGTCTACGGTGTGGAGTGAGTGCTGCAGGTCACAATACTCTACTTGTAGAAATGGCAAGTGGGAGAGAAAAGGAGGATGCGCCAGCATCATATAAATCTGGTAAATCTAAGGTTGGGCCAATAGACATCACGATGCTGACCCCCCACGGCAGCAGCCAGCTCGCGAAAAACACACTTAATCTATGGCGGCAAATCTATGCCATTAATAAGCGAGCGCGGTAAATCATTTCCGCAAGAGGAAAACAGATGTACATGCAAAGAAATGGGGCACGCAAGCTCATTTTCAAACCCTCTCGCGCGCTTGGTATGTCATTTGTGCGCAATTCAAGCACTTCACGCAATTCATTTTGTGTGCACAAAGTTATTATTGAAAACGGAGGGGAGGAAATATTAATTCATCTAAATACCCAGCTATGTGTAAATGTGGCCTAAGTAATGATAAACAATGGCTCAACGCAGTGTTAGGCATTATACAAAGCTGAAGTTCACTACGTAGAGGTATGCCCGATTCGCTTACAAAAGCACTGCCCATGCTCTGTGGAGCCCTGTAGCGGAAGACCAATCATAAATTTCAAATCACATGAGCCAATATTTAATTTACAATAGAACATGAAATTTATGCACAATATGAACAATTTGATGCCTGCTACAGGTCTCAAAATACCTGGGACAGAGACATGTTTACCATGGTGTAACATCTCCTCCAAAACAGTTAGAAGATGTTTAGGCATCAAGGTAATGAGTTTTGGCTTTGGAATTTGGTCAAATTCTTGCCTGATACAGATTTTCTAGCTGCTGAAGAGTTTGTGGTTGTCTTTGATGTATTTTTCATTTAACGATGTGCCAAATGTTCTCTATAGGTCAAAGATCTGGACTGAATGCAGACTCATTCAGTACCAGACTCTTCTACTACAAAGCCATGATGTTGCAATAGCTGCAATTTGTAGTTTTACATTGTCCTGCTGAAATACACAAGGCCTTCCCTGAAATAGATGTCATCTGGAGGGGAGCATATGTTGCTCTAAAACTTTTATATACCTTTATATATGCTGAAAGGTCTTCCTCCTCTTTAGACTGGAGGACATGGCGTCTGTGATTTCCAACAAGAATGTCAAATTTGGACTTGTCATACCATAGAACACTTTTCCACTTTGAAACAGTCCATTTTAAATAAGACTAGGCCCACAGGAAATGACAGCGCTTCTGGACCATGGTCACATATGGCTTCTATTTTGCATGATAAAGCTTTAGTTGGCATCTGCAGATGGCGCAGTGGATTATTTTTTTACCAACAGTGGTTTCTGGAAGTATTTTTGGGCCCATTTAATAATGTCAATGACAGAATAATGCTGATAAGTGATGCGGGTGTCATCTGAGGGATGAAGACCACGGTCATCCAACAAACGTCAGGTTACAAGAATCAAAACTCAAATGTAGTTTAGAAAACTAGTCCTATGAATAAAACTTAAAACATCTCTTTTATAGCTAATCATGTTACAGACTTAATGTCAATTAACTTAATTAGTTTCTAGATATTCTCCCAGCTAAATCTTTTAAATTTTTCAGCCCTTTATTGTCCCCAGTGCCAAAGTTTTTAGACCTGTAGCAGGTATCAAATTTGAAATAAGCTCATTTAGTTGATAAAAGGGTTAAATTTATTTGTTTAAACATTTGTTATGTTGTAACATGAATAAAATATTGGCTAATTTGATTTCAAAGTCTTTTAGTTTTCAATTTATTCGAATTAAAAAAAATGTCCCAGCATTTCTGGAATTTGGGTTGCATAAGCATAATTTAGTTATTTTTTATTAGTTATTTTAGCATGTCATGTTAAACAAAATTTAAATGAGAAATGATTGCCTTAAAAAATGGTAAAGATAAACATTTCTCTGGATAATTTATGTTGTATCAGAGGTTGTTTTAAAGCATATTCTTACAGAAGGAAGTCATTTAACACTCACCTTGTTGTCGCGCTCTGTTAAAGACCTTAATGTCTTTGAGTTGGACGCCGATGCCTGTCCTCAGGCTTACTGAATCAGTTGCATTATCTTTACTGCCACGCTTTATTGAACCATTCGCATGAGTTCTAAAGAAATAACATGTTTTTATTTTTTTTAGATAAACAAATAATAAATAAAATACTAATTGTGATGTCCAATTTACATATTATACATTTTATATGTAATATACATATTATATGTAATACTTTTAGCAACATCATCTGGTTGAACAAAGTTTAAAGGCTCTTTTAATAGGGATAGCTAATAAAATAATGTTGTATTAAACAATCCTGTAGATTAAAGATCATGTTAGTGGATGAATGAATGGTTTCACATGTACATGCTTGCACTGACCGGTCGCTCCAGTAAATGTAGCTCTCAAACACAGATACGGAGAACATGTCCATGTTGTTGCTGGAAAGCACCACATCTCTGTTCTCACCCGTCTCCAAGTTAATACGCTCAATCTTATCCGTGCGCGCATCACACCAGTACAGCAAACCCTCCTACAGGACACACAGACAATGACCACAAATTTAGTCTTTGTTTTCGTGTTTAGTATGCATTTATATTGAGTCGTCAGGTTAAAAAGAGAAATTTGCTTGAGGTTTCTAGTACATCTCTTTATGTAATATGCAAATTTCTGGTCAACTTTTTCTCCAAATTCTAGTAAGCAGTAGAAACATGTTTCTGAAAGAATGTGTTAGATAATGTGCTTAATTATGCTAGAAACATGTTAAAATCAGTTAGCATTGTGTTCATTCATTCTGTCTGTCTGTCTGTCTGTCAGATGTGGTCTTAAAACCTTTATATTTCAAGCTTTAGCTTAAAACTATGGGGGTAGAATTGTTGCATGTTTCCAAATAGATGTATTATGATCCACAAACAAATGTAAAGCCATTGACAAAAAAAACAAGCCTGATCCACAAATAAATCTTAGAGTTCCACAAACATGAATGACATTCACAAATAAGTAAAATTAGACTTGCGAATAAAAAACA
>JAUCNO010001513.1:560337-572352 GCA_032353835.1 Enteromius viviparus
ACGCATTCAGAATCCGTGATTCGCGAAAACGATTCTTTGAAAATCATTAACGAAGAATGAAGCATATTTGAAGAGCAGGTTAAATTTGTGCGTCTGAGTTCATTTTTTCATTTTCTTTGTGTTTTTCTTCTTTTGCACTGGCATATTTTTGATCGTTTCTTGAAAAGCTACGTTCAGTTTTATAAATTTACGTACATTCTTATTGGCAAAAAAGTAATTCCATAGAATTAAAAGATTACATCACACTGTTAGAAATGACTGCCATCTTGGAAACCACAAAACAAGATTTTGTTGAAATGAAAAAAAAAGAAATAAAGTAAAGGGTAGCATTAGTTTTGGCAGGCCACGTTAGTCAAGCTCACATCAGCTGACTCTCATCTGATCCCCATCTACCTATAGGAATACAACAACTATTAAAGCATCCATATATAAGGTCTGTCAGCATGATTGGAAACATGCTTGCTCCAGAGCAATCTGGTCATTATTTGGAACATGCTTCTTCTTGAAACTGTAGTTGAATTGGAAACATGTTTTTCTTAGGCCTATCTGGTGTTACGTCATCTATTGAAGGCAATATATTTGTTGCTACAGGTTATACAGGTTTTGCCAAAATAATTGTTTTGGTCATTGGATAAGGGTAACATTGTTGCTTAATGCTTTGATATTTTGCTATCAGTTTGTGTTGGGGGATATCAACATATGGTTTTGTTTTTAGGGGGATATCACTGCTCTCCCTGTTTTCCATGGTTGCTTGGATATGAAGGGAGTTCTTGTCTAGAACAGAACCATACTGTCAATCGAAACTGTATGTTAATTATACATAAATTCTGATGATCGTAGTGTTAGTTCTGGCATGTCATGTTAGTCTGACTTTGATCTGCCTATAGGAATTTAACACCCATCTAGGCATCCAAGTCCTTCAGTATTACCAGCAGTTTTTGCATTGGTCAATAGCTAATTACTCTACTCCATCCCCAACTCCTCCTCTCCTCTTAATAAAATCTGCAATATTTTGTTGGTTCTGTTCTAAATACTTGCTCTCACTGCCCTCTGTAATTGTAATTGCTAGTTGTCAATCATCTTTGACAATACTGGTCCTGACAGAATAAAAAAACAGCAACCTAAATTCCCAGCTTTAGATTCTTTCCTGATCCTGTTCCAGTCTCCCCACCCATTGCTTCCTTACAGCTGACCATGTTATATATTGAAGATCAAAAATAAAAACAGAAAAATGTCATACCCCGAATCATATGATGCTCTCTTGCTAGTGAATGGCTGTTGGCTCAGAAGTACTCAAATAAAATGATATTTAGGAGGATTCTAATATTATCCTCTAATGTATCCATCTGATTAATTATACAACACAGCACAATCCTGTAATAAGCTTTTTGAGCCCGAAATGACCCAATAGACAGTCTCTTCTGTCTCAGCTGTCACTCACCCACAGGTCCTTTCTGATTGGTGAAGATCACAGTACGGTTCGTGCCATCAGTGTTGGCCATGCTGATGTTATTTCCATCAGTCCAGTACAGTTTCCTGGACATGAAACAGTCAAGAAAATAAGAACTTTAAGCAAGATATATCCCTTCATTAAACATTCAACTTAATTAACCAGAATAGAATTGACATCACAATATGGCCTTGTGCAATTATTAAATCATGATTGAATTATTTAAGCAGCATGTGCTAAGTGCTTTGATGTGAATGTGCTGCAGTGGTGTTATTACTGCAAACAAATAGTGAACAAACAATTTAAAATGAATTGTTTAAGTTAATGAATAGTTGGCATCAGATGTCTGTTTATGAGTATCTCCTGCACGGATCAGTTTCTGGTATGGGCCACATTTAAAAACTTTGTCTTTTTGCTGCAAATTAGACATATTTTTTTATTTTTGATGCAAAATAAACAATGTAATGGAAACTTTCTAAAAGCTTGTACTCTATGTCATTTTGTCTTCCAGTAAAACATAACCAGAGTCCATGTGGTTCCATCCTGTTTTGCATTTGTTTTTTTGCATTCTGGGGTAAATGTCACTAGTGTTTGTGGCCCATGTGGACTCACCCCAGTATGGGATGCAGCACAAGGCAGTGGGGTTTGTCCAGGCCCTGAATAACAGCGTTCTTGAAGGAGCCATCCAGTCTGGCCACGTTGATCTGTTTCTTATTGCCGTCATAGCTGGTCCAGAAGAGATTACGTGACACCCAGTCCACCGCCAGACCATGTGCATTGGGAATATCTGATCACATGTAAGACACACAAAATTACCATTTTCACATATTAATTCCGTGAATCAATATAATTAGATGAAAGACAAAGAAATCTAAACATTCAGTGCATTTCCACAGGGATAAACATCTGGATGAAGAGAAAGACGGATGGTAAAGTGTGAGTTATTACTTCATCATAAAACCAAACATGTCTGTAATTTGGTTTTGAGGGCTGTGCTAATTTTACTTAAACAGCACTCTCTAAAAACACACTTGACTGTAAACATGACAGCAGTCCTGCACTGTAAACAATGACAGAGATTCTCATACACACAAAAACAGAAGATTTAAACAACAACATCCTGATATTCTAAAGCCTTGTATAAATTATGAGATTGAAGTCAATGGGATAACTCAACAGAAACTTATTTACACTCACCCCCCTTGTGAACTTGTCAAAGTAATATTTCTTAAGATTTAGTAAGATACTCTTTAGTTTTTAGCATTTGAAAGTATCTTCTGCTTAGCATTTGAAAGTATATTCTGCTTACAAGGCAAAAACAATCAAACACTAAAAACAGTAATAATGTGAAATATTATTAAAATTAAATTTTAATTAATCCCTGTGATGTGCAGCTGAAGTTTCAGCATCATTACTTAGTTTATTCCAACTAAACTGAAGTGTGTGAATGAATACTGTACCTGCAGACACCACCGTCTCTATTCCTGTGCCGTTGATGAAGGCCCTCTTGATGGTCTGAGTCCGAACGTCTGACCAATAGATGCGCTTCTCCAGAGCATCGTAATCCACAACCGTGACGTTGTCAATGTCAGGGACAGTGAAGGAGATGATGTAGTTGTAGTATGGATTATAAATATCCACTCCTCTTATCTCAATCTGACGGGCGTACAGCAGAAACTGGCGTGACTCTAGAAAAGACAGAGACACACGTCATGACTGGGGCCAGAAAGGAGAGAAATCAAACCGGACATAAGGTCACTGTAAAAAAAAAAAAAAAAAAATCCCCCGTGGCAATGAATTTAAATGTCAGCAGGCTATATGAAGATCCATTGACTGGTAATGTAAAACTGAAACAAAACTCCTGTGGAAAATAAATCAATTCATTAATTAAGAAAGGCTGATATATTTGTGTGCCTAAAATCTTATAATGTTCTCGATGAAAAACAGATAATGTTCTGGATGAAAATTACATAGTATTTTCTGTTAAAGGAATAGTTCACCCTAAAATGAAATGTTTCGGGTCATCATTGACTTCCATTGTATCTTTTGACCTACTATAGAAGTCAACGGAGACCCAAAACGGCCCGGTTACCAATCCAATTTTCAATATATTTTCCTTTGTGTTTGGTAGAGCAAAGACATTCAAAGAGATTTGGAACAATTCGAGAGTGAGTAAAAAATGACAGAATTTTAATTTTTCGGGTAAACTATTCCTTTAATAGAAATTTCCTCTAACCCTAAACATAGCAAATCGCATAATTCAAAGTTCATTATACTTTGTTAGTAAGATATTCACCCATATATACCCTATTTTTACATAATTTCTTATGACGCCGTTGAAGTATGGGTCAGCAGAGTTAAGCAACCGTTCTTTCAAACTTTTAGGAAAACTATTATTATTTTATTATTATAATCTTTTATATACCATTTTTAAAAGTGCAGGCTTTTTGAAGCAAAAATCTATGATGAATCTAATTGTATCCAAACCATGTTCTAAACATCTGTGTCTGTTGTTTGGTACAGACTTTTATGTTGAAATGTATTGTCAGTTTCCATTATCTCTTGTGTTTTGGATGTCCTTGTTCATTTGTATGGTTGCCATCATTAGCTACACCTGTGGTTAATTATCTCTGATTTCCCTGTGTAGTTACAGTCATGGTTTGTGCAAATGTTAATGTTTTTTGTTTTTGGTCAGAGTTGCCTGGAGGTTTTGCCCTTTGTAGTTGTGTTCATGTGGACTATATATCACAGTTTGCTTATCATTATTCAGCCTTAAATCATATTATTTGTATTCTACTATAATAGATTTTCTTTTTTATATTCAGATATTTCAGTTTTCGTTTTGATTTGTTACATGGTATTTTTCCCCTGTACTTTTTTAGTATTTTAAACTTGTTTTATTTATTTATTTTCAGTTAAAATGCTGTTGTTTTGATTAACATTATAACTGCTAGTTTTAGTTTACACAGAACTCTATCAAGAATCACAGTAATGAAAGTAAGATGTAAAACTGCATACTGTACATCAAGTTGTGAATAAATCTGAAGACAAGCTCTAGTTCATACCGTAGCAGGTGTGGTTGTCCTCACTCAGTCTCATGAGGTGTGGGCAGGCACAGGAGAATGTCTGATTGTAGTTGATTAAGCACAGGTGAGAGCATGGGCCCAAACCACCGTTAGCAGCACATGGATTCGGCGCTGGAGAGAGATGAGTGTGTCATTACCACATTTAAATGTATTGTCCGCCACCAAGAAACCAAACCAGCTGAGACAGGAACCAACGATAGAATAATGCAGATGTGCATTTGCACCTATTTGAATAATTCATGATCTACATCTACGTTGTTTGAAAAGGGTAGAAAGTTTGATGAAAAAGTAAATAAGAACACGAAATCCAAAGGTTATGGGTTCAAAGCAGATAGTGGATCTACTGAAAGCATGTCCAAACCAATTCATCCTGTGTCTGTTCCTGTCAGACATGAACAAACAGATGTTTGCCTCTATAAGTCACTGAACTAAACTATCATGACAAGTTTATTTACATGTTGCTTTATTAAGCGCCACACACCATAAACATATGTTTCAGGAAATCAGGAAATCTGGCTAGTCCCTCGATTTGACCTGTGATCTTTCACAAAAGTAACGTTAAAAAAAAGTTTGAAGATTACCTTGCGGTTGTCTAGATGGGTGGTATACCTGCAGATCGAAAGGTTGTGTGTTTGTTCTCTGAACCACAGTGACATTGTTTCCTGTCCATTTGTTGGCCTTGGCCAGTGTGTTTGTGCGCCAGTCTGTCCAGTAAACCTCTCCGCCATACATCGTCACAGCAAATGGATGCGAGAGATACTCATGTCCCCTAAGCACCTCGATCAGTCCCGACCCATCATACTTGGCTGAATAGATTGCATCAGATCTGACACAAGACATACATGATTAATTTCTATGGTCACTTATTTCTCATATGACGCACAAAACCAATCAATGATATTAGGTAGATTTTTAGCTATTCTAGGTAATTAGGACCACTAGAAATGTCCAGAAAGTTTTGATCCAATTAATATTACAGTGACCAAAGACTCGTCATGTTTGGTAATTTGAATGAAACCACTGTTGACAGAGCTGTCATTATTTATTTATATTTTGGAAGGCTATTTTGCAAAGAACACTCTAGAAGTGTTGTCTTGTTCACTTAAAACAAACATTCTTTATGAAGCTCTTTATGTTAATAAAGTAGACAGGTGCAGGTTGTCACAGTTCTAAGGAGCGGGGAGCCATGGAGACGTAGGAACTAAAATCTTTAATAAACAAAATGGCAGGGGACATGGGAAAAGCAGGAGACACAAAATGCTGTTAGACACTGGAAAATACATGGCTAAAGTAACAGAACTAAACAGTGATAATAAGTGAAACACAGGTGAAACAAATGGAATGGGATATGAGGAAGAAACAAGGGCTCTTTTCTGGTCTGATTTGTGCCCATTTCATATGCTGTCTGATGCATTTCAGATGTTTTGCAACGTGACTTCAGTGAACAGTAGATGGTCATGTCGGATTCCACGTGGTTTTTACTGGCCACATTTAAATAATAATGTAAACAGCTATAAAAAACGGATCTGAGAAAAAAATTGGAATTAAGTACCTAGGCTCGCAGTGTGAATGTAGCCTAGGACATGGAGAACATATGGGGAGCAAAACAACAACAAAACAGGAACACAAGTCTTACACTGTTTGTTATATTCTGGTATGTGGCTTATTTCCAAGATACTGTGTTCTGATTTAAGTTTACTAAAGGGTTGTTCTTACTTTCTGTTTTCTTATAACAATATCTCTTAACAGAATCAAGATGTACCTACATATAATTTCTGCAAATGTACTTGTAGCTACCTGGATTTTAAAGTCCATTCAGTTGTAGAAAGTGATCAATTACTGCCACAAATGACTGAATTGCAAGTGTACAGAACAGGATTAAGTACAAATGGTGAACTGACAGCTGAGTTTAGCTGCTTTGTGTATGTTTAGGAGTCAAACGTTACCTGGCATCTATCCACAGAATGCGGCGCTCCAGATAGTCCACAGTAAGTCCGTTGGGCCATCCTCCACTGCCTGTCTCCTTATGAATGGTGCGTCTGCCATGTCCACTCATGGAAGCAGCCTCTATCCTTGGCATGGTGGCATCCCAGTCTGTCCAGAATAGGATTCTACAGAATCAAAGGGCAGATGTGGGCTTTATTAATGCTACTTTCAAAAGTGTTTTGGTCGCAGTATTCTTTATAATGCTGGTATTCTTTTGCTATTTGGTTGAGTAAATGGTTTTAATTTTTATTTGTCATTTTTATTTTTGGGTGAACTGTTTGAGGGTTCTTGAAACATTCAAAATTACAAAATAACCATACATTCATAACTTGTCTCATTATCAAAGTACAACAATTCCTCAGGGTTCAGTAAGCACCTACCTGGGCATCTTATAACATTGTTGTTATTGTTAACTAAAACAAAAACAAGTTCTACAATTTAAATAATGTTAAATATAAGTGTATATTATAATAATGTAAAATAATTTCAACATGAAATAACATTGAATTTAAATGATGAAAACTTAAACCAACAAAAATTAAGATGAAAAATGTTGCTTGTTAATGTTAAATGTACCTATTAAACATATAAATATAAAATAATACGTAAATATAAAATTGAATATTAAATATGACAAACACATATTGTCACAAAACACCGGCGACCTGCCCTTCTGGGTCGACCAGACAGTTCATACACCTTACAGGGCAGAGCAGGCGGCGGAGATGACCATCATGGCAGAACAGTCCATAACAATGCCCTCCTGGGCCGAGCAGGCTGTGAAACCATCCTCCAAGGAGGAGCAGGCGGCGGAGAGACCCACCGGGGCGGAGCAGGTAGAGGAGACATCCTCCTGGGTGGACCAGATGATGGGAACGCCTTCCAGGGTGGATCTGGTGGTGGGAACATCCATCTGGGTGAGACAGACAGCGGGGCCATCTTCCAGGGCGGAGCAGACGACAACAGAGCTTCTCTAGTTCGGCCAGACAACGAGCTCTTGCGGCCACCAGACTGACATTGCGCCCTCGACAACCAAACAGTCAGTGAATGCGCCCTTCGAGACCAGACAGAGGATGAATACGCCCTTCGAGACCTGAATGAC
Organism: Enteromius viviparus; assembly: GCA_032353835.1. NCBI lineage: Eukaryota > Metazoa > Chordata > Actinopteri > Cypriniformes > Cyprinidae > Enteromius > Enteromius viviparus. The sequence continues at coordinate 567,962 of JAUCNO010001513.1, forward strand.
AGTGAGTGCGCCCTCCTAGTCCAGACTGACATCGCCCTCTGTGACTGAATAGACTGTGATGGCCCCCCTCTAGTCTGACTGGACCTTAACTCAGGGACCTCCATGGGCACTGCAGCAACCAATTGGGATTCTGGAGATTCTACGGCTAGAGCCGACATCTCTAGAGGTCGTGCAGCCACTGCTGGACCCAATAGAGTCTCTGAGTCACACACGGATTCTGGTGGCTCAGGCCATGAGGGCTCACAGTCTTCATGGAGCTCGGGTGAGTCCAGTAGCTGAGGATCTGGATCACAGAGGCGTCTGGAGGATCCGGGCACTCGGGTTCAGGATCACAAACGGCCGGGATCACTGACTGGCTGGGAAACCGGGACTTGACACGGCTCCTCGTACCGTGATTTGGGAGTGGGACCCGTTACATGCGGGCTAGGAACCGCGAGTACCTTCAACAGCTTGTCAGGCTGTACCATCCCGACTGGCTGGGCTGAACACGACCCCTTGTGCTGGAGTGCAGAATTTACGCCCACTGCAAGCGGATCAGTAACCGCTGGGATGGCAGACAGCTCCCCTAGCTGTTATTCGGTGCCCGGTTGATCCCCACTTAGCCCCTCTCGCTGGATGATGGGAACAGCGCCCTCTACGACTTTAACGACGTGGTAAACAGCTCCCTAAGCTGTCGTCCAGTTCCTGGCTGTGTAACCGGACCAGACTGTACAGCACACAGCCCCTTTTGCTGCGTGATGATGTTGGAACCCGTTGCTAGTGTCTTGGGGATCGCTTGGACGGGTATCAGTTCCTCAAGCAGTAATACCAGAACCGACTGGGCTTGAAACAGCACTCCTGGCTGTATAACTGACTGGGCATGAAACAGTCTCTTAGGCTGTGAAACCGACAGTGCTGTATATAGCTTGCCACACTGTGAAACGGGGCTGGGACACGTTATTTGTGGACCAGAGATAGGGTTAGCTGAACGCAGTTCTCCAGGTTGCACCACTGGCACTGGCTGAACAGCTGAAACAGAAGATAGCTCACCTGGAAGCAGCACTGGAACTGACTGGGAGTTAAGTAGTACACCTAATTTCAAAGTTTTAGGTTTAGATGGCTTGCCATATAGTGAAGCGGGCTTCAAATCCTTCCTTTCTTCTGAATTATTTACTGCTGGACCTGGCAACCACACAGGTGACTCTGACACCACAGGGATTTCGAGCGGTACTGGCAACCCCACGGGTGAATTTGTTTCAGCGGACTAGGCCGCCATTGTGAAAGCCAGCTCGAATATAGATGCTTCCTCGCCTCGTCCAACAAAGTGATTGCTGGTGGTGGATAGTACGAGCTGGCATGACAAGACCACTTCGGGGGTGGACCGCGTCGAACTGCGAGACGACTTCCAGGCAACTGAATCTGTGAATGCGGAGTCCGCGAAGATGTGTGCGTTCGTTCCAACTAATGCCATCTCCTTTGGTGGTCAGATGTTCTGTCACAAAACGCCGGCGATTGCTCTTCAGCGGCAACGAGAACTCGGAGGCGAAGATACTCAAAAGGACATTTATTTAAGAAACACGATCGACAAGAGCTGAACCAACGATACACACAGTGCTGAAACATTAACATCTGACAACTGGGCATTTCACAAGACATGTGCTGCGTCCGAAATCGCAAACTGCTTAAGTTTAAAGCCTAAAACTTCGACCGTTAAAACATTAGGTACTATATAGTATGAATGGGGGTAGTATGAATGGAACTCAGATGTACTACATCCGCCATACTGATGTTGTCACGTGTCACGCGTCGTCACAACAGCGCGAAAATTTTAACTTTCAATAAGCCATCCGTTTATTTAGAGTGTGTTAAACAAGTGTAATTTAATCACAACAAATAAAGTTTTTTTCCCTGAGGTGCTTACACTTAAAATGAGCAGCGTCTCCACTTTCCGTCATTTTTTAAATATGACGCCTCCTCTTCCGGAGCCTTATTGGATAGGAAAGTGTCCATGGTATGCTTGCTACAGAATTCAGCCGTAAGTAGTAGGTCATCCGGGTACTTCTCTGCTACTGAATTTCCAATGCTATGAATTCGGACATACTAGTCGCCTCGCATGCTGTTTTTCGCGTACTATATAATAGGGAAGTAAGCGATTTCAGACGCAGCACACGTCACCTCCACAGTAGGCGGAAACACTTGACTTTAAATTTTTACGCCGCACGGGTAATGTAAATAGCTATTACTGCTGGGCAATGTGCAATTTTTCAGGTGTTTTTATAATGCGATTGTCAAGGCTTGTCACTCAGTTGTTTGAGAAGGGTCTTGAATTGTTTACATTACCTGTGTGTGTGTGTGTGTGTGTATCTAACATTACAGTGTCCTCATATTTACTTATACATCCACTCTGTATATACTTATTTACATATACCGTGTAAATGTCTACAACTTGCTAAGTCTACATTTGGTCTTACTCAGTTTATATACATACATGAATATTTTTACAATACAGATGTCTATATTTATATTCCTAGATTTGTTACTGAACATTTACTATATAATTCTGTTTTATACTGTACTGACATAGTATTTTATTCTATTCTATTGGTTTCTTAATTTTTGCTGTTTCCAACTGTACTGTCCACTTTCTGCCATGACCAAATTTCCCACCTGTGGCACTAATAAAGGTTTATCTTAAGATTGATCGACTTTGACAGCGAAAACTAAGTTGCAGTTTTGTTACTGTTGAAGTTGCTGACAAATAAAAATGGTTCTTAAAACAATGTTTTTTAATGCACAAAATGTATATAAATGTTTTCTTATTGATTACAAAGTAATACATTACTGTTAATAGCAACTGTAAGCTTTAAAGTATATAAACAATGCTGTTACTGTTACAATCTTTTATTTTACCTTGTAGTACAAGTATGTACATGGAAACAAGGGAACAAAATTTTGAAACAAGTTTAATTTTTATTATGTATTTACATTAAAAAAAAAAAAAAAACAGCCAGTGCCTTCCTCCGTCCATTATGTCTCAAACATTGCATTGACCCTTAGTCCCTGCTCGTCAACACAAGCCTTTAAAAAGAGGTTCATGTCATCCGCACACTGAAAAACAAAGAGGAAGAAGTCCTTTGCTTCAGTGTCTTCTTCCTCCATGTCACACCGTCACTCTCACGTGTTCCTGGACCAGCTTCTACAAACCCAACACAAACATCAACACCTGTCACCCGCTCAATCAGTCCTGATTACTAACAACTGGACTCACAATTAAAAAGCTAGCTCAGCCATGTGGTCGAAGGCTGAGCTCAAGGTTGTAACCACATACCTGTCGATCTCCCTGCCTCATTACCTGTCTAGTCCATTTGGAACATACCTGTTGAATATATCACCTGCAATTCACCTGTGAAGGAAAGAAAGAATGTTATCACTAAATATATACTAACTTTACTTTTACTTCAAGTCTCTGTGTTTACTGAGTAATTATTTACTCACTTACATGTCCCAAACCTGTATTAAATTCTTTCTCATGCTAAACACAAAATAATATATTTTGAGTTACCAAACAGTAGCTGGTCCTCATTGAATTTAATACAGGGATCAACAGAAAAAAGAAACTCATTCAGATAAAAACGAGCTGAGAGTGAGTAAATGATGTATGTAGTGTAGAAGTATACAGTGTTTTACCTTTCATGTTTGTGAAATACACCTACTCAATAAAATAAAAGCACTGTTTTATTCATATTATGTTTATTTGTAATGTGCATCTATTCGAATAACAAAGATAAAATGACAACGATTTTTATCTTTGCTCATTTTGGCCTAAATATCTGCCCTTCTGTATTTTATACTTTGTTACCTTGAAAGGCTTTGTTTTTATAAAAAAAAAGGCAAATTAGTTTGTCTGTTCTGCTCAGACAACTTGCAAAATAGTGACAAAGAATCATGATATTTTTGAAAAATAATCGCAATATAATATTTTTTGCCATATCGCACCCATACCGCATTTGCCAAATAGTCTTAAGAAACCAACTTGAAAAAGAATTGGGGAAAAAACTGTGAATTGTGATTTCCCTAGAAAAAAATCGTGATAGGCCTATGATATGTTTCCCATATCACCCACCCCTAATTAGGCTGCATTATTGACGTCTGCAGGTAGGTGCTCTTATGTTCGCTTTGTTTAAGCAATGTTAGCTTTGTTAGCTCAGTAATTTAGACAATAGGCTGTTTACAGAGTAACGTTAACGTTTAGTTAAAAAGGTTAAAACAATGCTTGTGTAGTTGTGCCGAAGTAATGATTGTTATGTTATTTTCTTGTCAATGACATTCCTTGTTACATCCCAGATAGCAAAAATCATCTGGCCCAGATCTGGCCCAGACCTATCGCAAGTTCTGGGCCAGATCCGTGCAAC
>JAUCNO010001513.1:576668-608671 GCA_032353835.1 Enteromius viviparus
TTTGTAGATTACCAAATGATAAACAGAGGCGTCAGTCATGGGCAATAGCGCTCAGGAGAGAGAGAGGGGTTTGAGCCAAAAGACCGCACCGTACTGTGCAGCTGTCATTTTCAGCCTCAAGATTTTTGTTTTGTGCCTTGTAGAACAAATTAATTACTTATGTAGGTGTGTCTAAGTATTGTATTGTATTGTAACGTTATATGATATATCACACATTTTTGGTGATTTTAATCGTTGGTAGTCCTCTGCCAATGTTAACTAATGCAGAGTAGACGCGGCTTCCCCCGAACCAAGATGGCAGCCGGGTAGACGCATCGTTCCTATGGACAGCAGCGTCAAAGGGCCTATCTAGCTAGTATACATATCTATGGCATGAAATAACATGTATTTATCATGTAATTACAGGTTATGTATGTACATACTGTTACACATATGTTACAGACCGAGTCTGTTACACAGCTACTTAGACTTAAGTACAAACCAGATACACTTTACTTTAAGTAGCTTATGCCTGTGTAATGTTTTGTAATTTTAATGTAATCAGAAAGGTATTACATGTTTTTAAGCACATATGTGACAATAGCTGTTTAACAGACTCGTTCTTTTACAAGTGTGTAACAGTAGCTGCCTGTTACATCTACACAATTACACCTTTCCTTAACTTAGTAACATGGTAACTAGTATGTTAAAAGTGTTACTAGTAAAGTGTTTTATGTAAGTACAACGTCACTACTAAGTACTTACTAGGTAATTACACTGTATTATGGACCCCTTAAAATAAAGTGTTACCAAAACTAACATTCAACAAAAGATTGTTTTTGAGTAAACAGTAGCTATGTGTTTTAAATGGAAAAAGTAATATGATAATGGAATAGGCTAGCTTTAACGTTTAATGTACTTTATACATAAACAAAAACAAGTAATAACTGAAAAAGAAAACCAGTCACAGAATTTTTGACAGTTTCAAATTTAAAAACAACAAAAACAAAAAAAGCAACAACAAAAGGCGGGAAGAAAAAAAACTCTAAACTCTAACTCACCACTATTGCCTACTACTTTTAATATAAAATAGCTTATTTATAAGGTAAAGCTTATTTGAAAAGTTGGTAAATGATAGTTGACAATGCGCCAATTAGCATATTTATGACATCATCACAAATATGGTTTTCAGTCTTTTTCAGCTTTTTGCTTCTTTCTTTCTGTGCTCACACTGTATTTACCGTGACACCGACACACATTTTCAACACTGTGAATAAAAAATATATCATTTAATGTAACCCTGAAGAACATTCAATAGGGCCTTTCGCAGTGCAGGAACAATTTCGTAGTACCCAAACCAATTGCCGAACTACTTACTGTATTTTTAGCGTGTTCGTACCACAGGAACTAGGAACAATTATAGTTTCAGGAACTTAATAAGCTCCTACTTCAGAGTAGGGTCTAAAAAAGTACTATAAACTACCTGTGACATAAGTTTAAGTTCATTGGCTAAAAGCATATGAAAATGCCCTCACCCGCCATGATTTAAAACGCAGTGTATTTTTTTATAAACACCATATATCCGAAGTCTTCATCTACAGCGTTTGTCTCTGTTTCCCATGTTGAACGCCGCACACAAATGACATTAGACTGCTTATGTCTCTTCTGTCAGTACGATTGCAACCCTTCAAATGGTACTGGGAAATAGTTTGCGCGAAATCATCCTAGTACTTTACCCTACTTAAGCCTGAATGTCTTTTTTCACTAGTTATATCATCTACCAGGTGAAAACTCATTCATATCTGGAGCACAAATGAGTTGATGTGGGAGATTTAAACTGGCCTTGGGTTTCTGGGATGAATCCAGGTGTGGGGTATCCACATCACGTCACGCTAGCTGCCGACTCACGATTACTTCAACGTCAAGATGTTCTGTGTCCATAAATAGCGTAAAATTCACCCACTGAATGAAATATCTAGCGTGTCCAGATCCTGCCATGCCTGTAGTTCTCGTTAACACAGGTCACATCACACATTAACGAGAACTCACACCAATTAACACGCAATTATCCCTCACCTTCAGCCACAAACAGGCACCTCAGTCATAGCTTACTGTATTTCTTCCCTTTTCGCAGGCTTTCAACAGATTCATGTTTGGTGACTTCCCTGTACTTTGTGCTTTCTTCATGTAAAGCTATAATACACTTGAGCACTGTACTACTTTAAAACTGCTTTTATCCATTCAATCCATTCAAGCAAGATTAGTGATCGTTCTCTAAACTTGATCTATGAAAACATTGAACTTAAAAGTAGTAGTTCTGGCAGATTTTATTTACTTATTGTTGTGTCGTTCAGAACTCGTATAACTTTTTAAAGCGGTGCAACATAAAAGATGCTTAGCAGAAGTATAAACTGGCCAAGTTCATAAGTAATGGATTCATGAATCTCCAAGCTTTGCTGAGTAATGCAGGTTTAGATTACAAAACTCATCAACCGACTTAACATCAGAACATCAGACATCAAACTGACTCTCAAACACAAACAAAATGTCAACTAAAATAATGAAATAAAAAATAATAACAAAATAAATAAATAAATAATTTAATAAATAAAATAATTTGCAGCATATACAAACTTAACTAAAATAATAATAATAAACAACATGAATAAAAATGACAGATCATGTGTAGTCGGATAATAATGAAAATTTGATAATTTGAAAATGATAATTTCAATTATGTTACATTGACAGAATATGTGCAGCACTCAAAAAAGCACACAGACAAATCTAGACAATATTAATATAAAACATGTCAAATAAAAACAGACAGATCGCAGATCAAATAAATTTGATAATAATAAGAGCAAATAATAATAAAATAAAAAATAAATAAAATAGACACCATATGAAGCACAAACGCAAACTTGAATGCAATAATAATAACAAGTACTAAACAAAATTAAACAGATTATGTGCAGCACACAGCTGAGAAAATAATAGATTACAAATAAATTAATTAAAGCTGAATAAAGTCAATTTTACAAAGAAAGATAGAAAAGAAAATAGACCCAGATCATGGAAAGCACAACAAAATATGAAAACAACAATAATTAAATACAGCATTTTTATGCTTTATAAAACTGACACTTATCAATGTAAAAGCCCAGGCCCTTCATTGGACAATTATGATGTTGTGAGAATTCGGATGTTAATATATCTGCTGGAAGACTTTTTGTTTGAGCCAAAGTTCATACAATGATGCAGTCCAAAATCTCCTGAACATACATTAATGATTTACAATCAATATCCATCAAATCTGCCATTATCACGAGAACAGGACACAGAAAATCTCACACAAACACACACACTTGTGCTGGCTGCATCTCCAGCCATTCATTACACACACACAACTTACTCCTGGACTCCAGCTCCCTAAATCACACACACACACACACACACACACACGGATGGGTTATGTATGCTGGACGCATTTGGGCTGCAGCGGAGCAGAAACGCTGGCCCCTCTGCGGTCTCATCGGCGGTGAAATAATGAGCAGAGCCATTACCGCAGCGCTCGTCTCTCTCCAGCCCAGCACTAGTGCAGTCCGACCATTACAGCATCATGTCCCATTATAGAGAGAAAAACAAGCACCATCCATCCACATGAATGTACAAACATGCACCTGAGAGACGGGGCGGAGAGTTAACTTCTGCGCTTGCTTGCTAGACTACTGAGTTTATATATTCAGTTTTACCTTTATTATTGTTTGCAAAGGGGTTTTCAAGTCATAAGAGTGTGAGAAGTTCAACTAACTGTGGGTGGTGCCAGCTAGAGATGCTTAGTAAAGTTTAGAAAGACCATTTTGAAAGGAAGTTGAATAATGTACCCGTTTATGATGTTCTTGCTTGGGTTTCAGTACTCAGAAGACAGACACATGTGTATATTACACAAATTTACTTATATAATAATATGCTTTTGCATTAAATGTGGGAGTGAATCGAGCTGTAAAATGCAGCAGATAAAACTAGGATTAATTTTAAAGCTAAACATTTATCACTTTGGTAGTACAGTATAAAAGCAATGCTTTCAACATGAAAAAAAAAATATTTTTTTTTTTTTAAAGTAATGTCCATAGAGCTACAACTAATACTTAAGATGAAAAAATGGACAAATTCAGCATTTAAGTGCCACATTATCAATAATAATAATAAAAACTAATGTTTTGCGAATAATCTTATAAATAGCCTTACACTAAAATAAAGCCATATAAAATAACAAAACCATGTTTAAAAAAATAAGGATGTTAAAATATGAAAATATTATATTTTGTGATTTAAATAAAAAAATACATGAAAATATATTGATAATTATAATGAGAATTTATGTGTTTATTTTATTTAAAACACATTCAATAATAAATGAAAAACACTCACTTTTTGACCCATGTTTAAAAACTAATCAACAGGCTTATTTCACAACACCCTAAAACACTTTTTTTGGGTTGTTTGCGGATATATACATGTTGTAAATTGCTTAAAACAGTAATATATGTCACTAAAAATGTTACAAAGTGGAAATTGGTCATTTTTGCGCTTTTTGCGACCATTTCGTGCATCCGGTTTTAAAAGTTACGTTTGAGCCCGTGACGTAGATGCGGGTTTTTTAGCGCTCATTCGCTGCGTGGCTTGTACAGTACCTATCTACGTCTTCGGCTTGACGGCCCTATTAATGCATTATTAATGAGCAGCGTAACATTATACATGACAAAGGACTCATCTAATACAATCACCGTGCTTTGCATGATCTATCGCAGTATTTATGCATTGGAAATGAGCACTTGTGTCACTTGTTTACGTTGGCTGGCTTGCTGTTTCTGAGATGCTGACGTGTGCTGTAAATCACGTACGCGTATTTTTGGCATAGATTTGCTGCCATTGCTGTGGACCTGCACTGTCATCATTTTGATCAAAGTGTGGGGAGAAGTCCTCCACTACCACACTGCTCTAAGAACCGCTGTAGCTGCTGCTCTCAGTGTCGATGTCCATCTTGCCAATGTGTGTGTGTTTACATTGTCGGTGTGCACTTATTGTCACTCCCCCTTTAATGCAGTCTCCGCCTTCTCTCCACACTCTACCCCCACCCCTTACCCCATTGAACAACGCCCCTTTTCAGAAAGTTTTTCCAACCAGAGGTGTGAAAAAGCACTTCTATGCAGTGCATCGTTAATGCATCGTGATATTGTACTGTACATTTTTGTAAAAGTTGCTTGAATATCTTAATTTAATGTACCAGGTTTATGTATCTTGTGTTTTTGTTATTAGGACTTTTAGGTTGCTTTCATTCCTGTTTTCTTCCATTTTCCTGTTCTGTTTGTAGTCCTTGTAGTTTATTAGTCTTGTTTTTTAGTCTTGTTTATTGGTTCTCTGATTGTTTCCAGGTGTATCTTGTTGTTAATCTGTTCTTGTTCTTGTTCATTGTTGAATGTGTCGTTGGTGTTTCAGTTCTTCATTTGTGTTTCTTGAATTGTTATTTGTCTAATAAATTCTAATAAATATTTTTATTTGACTCTCTTTTGCCTCTAAATATTCACCATCATTGGTGTGTCATAATAATAGTTCATGCAACTAAATGCAAGTTCTGTCTTTGTCTAAATCCTCTGGATTTATTCAGTGATAAATGTTTACACATCTTTGAAAGTTTATCGCCTGATGGAAGAGCACTGTATTATTGTGACATTTCAGACTCATCAGACGGTAGATCCATGTGCATGCTGTTTAATAGGCTCAGGATAGCAAACAGTACAAAGCTACTGAGTAAACAAGCAGACACAGAAGACAGAAAGCAGTACCGTAAAACAGGCAGTAGATTGTGGTATCAGGCAGAAATCAAAATCGATAGTCCAGGCAATGGTTGAGGCAACAGGCAATGATCACAAAAACAGAGTCCAGGCAGAGTTCGGGGCAACAGGCAAGAATCCGTGTCGATATAAACAATCCAGGTAGGTATCAGATCCATCAGAAGTAATCACTAGCAAAACTTTGCGTCGTACTAGGTTCAGCGTTTGCCTTTTAAGGGTGAAAGCCAACCGCAGAAGGGGTCTGTGTCGAGGTAAGATCGAGACATGGAAGTACGGGTCCTTCAGGTCAATATGCATGTCAATATGCAATTCGGCGTGAGCATTCTGAATGGCATCCTGAGAAGAGACCGATTCAGGACTCTGAGGTCCAGGATTGGTCTCAGCCCACCGCTCTTTTTGGGCGCGATGAAGTAGGGACTGTAGAACCCCGACCTCATCTCGGCTGGAGGGACAGGCTCGATTGCTACCTTCGCCAGTAGGACAGCAACCTCCGCACGGAGGACAGCGGCATCCATGTCCGAGTGAACACGGGTATAGAGAATGCCTCAGTACTTGGGTGGGCACCTGGCGAACTGAATCGCATAACCGAGGCGTACAGTCCGTATCAACCACCGCAAAGGATTGGGGAGCTGTAGCCAGGCCCCCAACTGAGTCGCCAGGGGTATCAAGTGTACGGTGACAGCTGCGCCCGTGGTGGGGCAGCCCGGCGGGGACCGAGGGAGGGGACCGGCCCCAGAAGGTTGAACGTCCTGGGGGCCTTCCCTGCTGGTCCCCGCGCTGGCGATCCAGGGCTCCGGGTCCGCATATGAGGAGGAAACAGAGTGGTTACATGGAGACCTCGAGGTGAGGAAAATTGCTCTTTTTGTGACTTTGTGGGCCAGCGGCAGCTGAGTGCACAGTTGTTTTTGGCCCCGGCCCTCCACCGGGGATGGGGGCGCAGATGTCGTCGTCCCCCAAAGAGCTAGTTCCTCCACCTCCGGGCTGCCCGTCTCAGGGGCGCATCTTGCTCTTGCGGGTGTCTCTTGCCGGGCCCTGAGAAGCGGGCGGCGTCCCTCGCCCGTGAACAGCTCGACATCGTGCAGCCAGCCTAGCATCGTGCGCCTCTGCTGGGGACGGAGCAGGTGGGACTGGTTTTGCCGCGGGGGGACGCCCTCGGCGACGAGCAGGCTGAGGCGGCGGGGACGGGGGCTTGGGAAACTCCCGGCGCGGCAGCACATGGCTGATGGCCTCAGCCTGCATCTGGACTGGCAAGAACTTGTGGGCAAAGTCCTCGACAGGTTAAGCCAGAGGTGGCACTCCTGAGCCACCGAAGTGGCCATCACCTGACCAAGGGCTACCTGGAGTTCCACAGAGTTCCTTCATCACGACCTGGTCAAGTCCACCCTCGTGCAGCTGCTTCAGCGATTTGGCCTGAAACACTTGCAGTGTGGCCATCGCATGCAGAGAGGTGGCAGCCTGCCTAGCCGCGTGATAGGACCTCGCCGCAAGAGCGAACGCGACCTTACACGGCTTGGGCGGGAGACGAGGCGGACCCCGCCAGGTGGTGGCGCCGCGCGGGCACAAGTGCACCGCAATGGCCCGTTCCACCTGAGGGGCCATCTCGTACCCCCTGGCTGCCCCTCAATCGAGGGTGGAGAGGGGCGAGGAGCTGGTGGGCAAGCGTGACGAGTACGGGGCTCGCCACGACCTGGTCAGCTCCTCATGCACCTCCAGGATGAAGGCATTGAGGGGGACCGTGGTGGGGCCGCGGGCCGAGAACTCATATACCAATCATCCAGCCGAGAGCGATCAGGCAGGGGTGCATGAGGCACCTCTAACCCAATCACCTCAGCGGCTCGGAGAAGCATGGCCGAAAGTTCCACGTCCGCTTGAGAGGGAGAGGGAACCGTTGCTGGTCCCTCCTCCGCCGTAGCGGGCACTTCAGCAATCGACCCTCCCTCTGATGGAGCGGGAGACATCTCAACGTCCTCGGGTGCCCCGAAGGAGACGCTGGGCCCGGTGTTTGCCGGGGGAGCAATCTCGCTCGAAAGCACCACGACGGAGCTACGCGTGCTGCCAGAAGCCCGCGGGTCGTCACCGTCCCGCGAGACATTCTGAACAGTCACTGTGAGGTCCCCCATTCGCCTAAATACGACGCAGGGGGAGCCGTCTCACGAATGAGCGGCGCCACCTCAACGTAGCGATGGACATGCGCCCGCAATGAGAGCATGACTCATCCACAAAAGCTGCCTCAGCGTGCTCCCGGCCCAGACATGAGAGACAGCGATCGTGATCGTAAGAGGAGGTGAGGAAACTCCCGCACCCAGCAACGCACGGACGCATAGACATTCCGGAGAACGCCTACGGGACTGTGAAGAAATTGCACTCTTTTGTGTGTAGCCCGGTTGCCCAGGGAGGACCTCTTGCGGCACCGCGGTGCACTCAGGGGCTGAGGTCACTCGCTGGCGAGCAAAAGTTTGGCTGCCACGAGCCTTTAAAAAGGTTACCAAACCCGCGAGCCCCCGCGAGCAACGCCCAGATGGAATCCTCCTTTATTGCGGCGGACGAGAGAGGCTGAACTCGGGTAAGGAACTCTTTTTCTTCTCCGGTGGCACGAAGATTTTTCCGTAGCAGACTCCGGCATGCTCTGGCGAGTGCTCCGAAAGCGAAAAGCTGCGTGTGCAATCCAGCCGTGCCTTCCTATGCTCGCGCTGTGATAAGATGCACCTGGCTGTGATTATTGCACGCCAATATTCATTGGCCTTTTCCAAAGTACTCGAAGGCGATTAGTCTCTCATGCGAGATCCCATATGTAACGTCAAAGTGATTCGACTGAAAGGGTAACCCAAAGATCACTGTGGCTGAGCTCCAGAGATGCAGTTGGGAGATGGGAGAAAGTTGTAGAAAGTCAACCATCACTCCAGCCCTCCAACTGTCAGGGCTTTATTGCAAAGTGGCCAGACGGAAGCCTCTCCTCAGTGTAAGCCACATTAAAGCCTAAAAAAAAAACTAAAAAACACCAGAAGGACTCCAAGATGGTGAGAAATAAGATTCTCTGGTCTCATGAGACAAAGATAGAACTTGTTGGCCTTAATTTTAAGTGGTATGTGTGGAGAAAACCAGGCACTGCTCCTCACCTGTCCAATAAAGTCCTCACAGTGAAGCGTGGTGGCAACATCATCATTTCAGCTGCAGGGACAGGACAACTGGTTGCAATCGAGGGAAAGTACAGGGATTTCCTGCAACAAAACCTTCTCCAGAGTGCTCAGGACCTCAGATTGGGCCGAAGGTTTACCTTCCAACAAGACAATGACCCTAAGCACACAGCTAAAATAACGAAGGACTGGCTTCACAACAACTCCGTGACTGTTCTTAAATGACCCAGCCAGAGCCCTGACTTAAACCCAATTGAGAATTTTTGTAGAGACCTAAAAATGGCTGTCCACCAACATTTACCATCCAAATGGACTAGAGAAAATCTACAAGGAGGAATGGAAGGGGATATCTAAATCTAGGTGTGAAAAACTTGTTGCATCTTTTCCAAAAAGACTCTGACTGTAGATCAAAAGGGTGCTTCAACTAAATACTGAGCATCTGAACAGTTAGGACCATGTAATATTTCAGTTTTTCTTTTTTTAATAAATCTGCAAAAATGTTAAAAATTCTGTGTTTTTCTGTCAATATGGGGTTCTGTCTGTACATTTATGAGGAAAAAATGAACTTAATATAAATGATTTTAGCAAATGGCTGCAATATAACAAAGAGTGAATAATTTAAGGGGGTCTAAATACGTTCTGTACCCACTGTATGTTATTTATTTAATTATTTTCCTGCATGAATGCTTATGGCAGAAAAATGTTGGTGTTTTTAAGTAGTTTTTGTTAGAGCTGATCTTACCTGTGCTCCTGCAGCTCTCCATGTCAGGTTCGAGGGCCCAGCCATCATAGCAGGAACACTTCACATTGAACTTGTCCTGTTCACAGCGCTGGCTGCACTTCAGGTGTTTAGCACAGAAGCCCTGGATCTGACATGTTTTGTTGTCAGTGCCCAGTTCCATTCCCAGTGGGCACGAGCACAGAATGCCCTCACCCGGGTTCACTGTACAGTTATGAGTGCAGCCACCATTGTCCAGAGAACAGAGATCTAAACCAAGAAACAATGCCGTTAGATAGTAAAAACTAAAAAATGAAAAATTAAAACTCTTCACATTTAACATTGTAACATCTACAACATTATTCTATCACTACATTATATTTCTCAGCAACAAAGGCAGCTTTTGAAACTCAAAAGTTGTGGGATTGAGTCCCAGGGAGTAACCAGTACTCTCAAAACTACGACTGAGGTGAGACCCTAGAGCAAGGCACCAAAACCAAAACTAGTTCTCTGGCTGCTGCAGCATTGGCTGCCCACTGCTGTGAGTGTGTGTAAGTACATGGTTGTTCACTCCTTACTGCTGTGTAGAGGTGGGTAGTAACAAGTTAAATTTACTTCGTTACATTTACTTGAGTAAATTTTTTGGTTAACTAATACTTTTAGAGTATATTTAAAAATGGGTACTTTAACTCAACTAAGTTTTAAGTTAAAATATGGTACTTTTACTTTGTTAATGTGGGCGACTCTCCTCTCGTTATTTCATCTTTATGCTATACAAGTTGAAACATTTTCTGTTTATCCCAAACTAGCTGTCTATTTTACTCTGGGCAGTGAATGATGCCCATTTGCAAATTATTCATTATTTTGGCTCAATTATGTTCAAATGCTTTATCAAACCAGTGAACTGGTTCGCAAATCATTTTAAATGATTCTTTCAGTTCCCTGCAGCACAGGCTGAGTCATCTGAAGGGGTTCTCATTTAGAGTTGTAACAAAACGTTTTAGGACATCAGGAGCATTGAAGACATGCCTTTGGATCTATTGTTAAATCTGCAAAGGCGATTGTTTCCAAAATATGAAGATATTTGATTAACACTGCATACTGGCTACATTTCCACGTTCGATTACACGATACCACTATGACATTACCAGTTTGTTGTGCATATACCTTATACATTAAATACAGCGTTTAATTTATACATTAAATAAGCTAATAAATAACCCGGCAAACCACATTACCTCTGCGTGCGACCTGTTCCAGAACGCCTTTGCCTAACGCTAGACTAAATTAATTTGTTTACATTTAGCAGAACAAACAATGTGTGCATTTGTTTTGGCTATGTTTAGATGTTCAGTAGTGGTCATGTAAGAAGTTTTCACTCTTCTCCACATCAAAGGGCCAATTAATACACTTTAAAATATAATTTAACTCAGTGACACAAATCAGAATTTTCATCAGCTGTTACTCCAGTTTTACAAAATAAACATTCAAATCTGTGTGTGTGTGATAGGGCTGTACATTGTCAAGGGAATAATTGACAATTATGATATACAATTATAAGACCTAGTATGTGTGTCTGTGTGTGTGTGTGTGTGTGTGTGTGTGTGTGTATATATAATACAATTTACCAATATACAGTATCTAAATAAAAACAGACTATGGATATTCAGTATATGATCTAAAGTAACTAGTAACTAACTACTAGTTTTTTATCCAATACTTTTTTTACTCTTACTCAAGCAACTATTCTGACTATTACTTTTAATTTTACTTGAGGAAATAATTCTATAAGTACTTTTACTTGAGTACAGTTTTTGGGTACTCTACTCAACAGCTCTGCTGCTGTGTGTGTGTGCACTTGGATAGGTTAAATGCCACGTATGGGCCACATTTCACGTCTTGTCCTTTCCTTTCCTTATTATTTAAATAAAAAAATTATTATTATTTTAAATAGCTCTTTTTGAATTAACAACCTCACAGCTTTATTGGTTGTATACCGAGACACACAGACAGTAATTCACACATGCAACTCTCTATCTGTCTGTACATTTCTAAATTGCCATATTTGGGGAAAACGTTAAGCCATTGCATCACTGGATACACCAAACATTTCTGTTGTACAAGAGTTGACAACCATTAAATATTTTTAAACTTCCAATTTGGCCATTTCTATTTATTATGTGGGAATTGTCCTCAACACCCACTGTCTATGGTGGTTACATCCTTAGTCATTGGAGAAATTTACATCTTACATCACTTGCTACATCACTTCCAAAAATGTTAATTTATAGATTGGAGTGGTGTGAATTACTTGTGGATTATTGCAATGCTTTTATCAGCTGTTTGGACATTCTGACGGCACCAATTCACTGCACAAATTCTCTCAGTCTGCACTCAATGAACATATTTTCAGGCTGCACTTAACCTCATGTAACAGTGATGAATCTTACCACAGAGTTTCTCATCTGAGCCATCAGGACAGTCGTCTTTGCCATCACACAGTTTCTCAGCAGGCAGACAAATGCTGGTGTCGTTAGCACACACGTGATGGGAGAGTTTACACATCAGCGCCTCACAGTTATCTTCATCAGAGTTATCTTCACAATCGCTGTCACCATCACATACCCAAGCCTTACTGATACATCGTGCTAAATAAAAAACAAACAACATATGTCTGTTAACATGATAACTAACAAAAGTAGGAAATTACAATTAAGACATTGTGGTAATGTGAAAAATGAAATTGACAATGAACAATGAAATAGTATAAGGTCAAACATACGTTTTATTTAAATTAATACATTTTGAAGCCGTTTTGGATAATGACCGGAACTGATTTGGTCAATTACTTAAAAATGCATAAAACATTTGAATAAACCTTTATTATAAACTGAAAACCCAAGAATGCATTAAAAGAGAAAGGACATTTTTTGTCTCATCTCCCTTGTTTACTGAGATACTTTGCATTTAATTTTACATATATAAAAAATTTAAAAGATTTTGATGACAATGACGCATTCACTCACTCTACTTATGGATTGCTGAATCTCAAGATAAGACGGAATCAGTTTTTTTATTCTTCTGAGAGCATCAGACTATTAAATTGAAAAA
Source organism: Enteromius viviparus (assembly GCA_032353835.1). Classification (NCBI taxonomy): domain Eukaryota; kingdom Metazoa; phylum Chordata; class Actinopteri; order Cypriniformes; family Cyprinidae; genus Enteromius; species Enteromius viviparus. Next base: position 589,469 of record JAUCNO010001513.1, read on the forward strand.
ATACAATGTATAATTTCTTCATCATTACCAGAATCCCTGCAGCCAAACTTTACTGCTGGATCACACATGTGTGTTACACCCTCGCAGTTCTTCTCATCGCTCAGATCCATGCAGTCAGTGTCTCCATCACACCGCCAGCGGAGGGGAATACACAGCCCATCCACACGACACTGGAACTCATCTGTGTGACAGCCACCAGGAGGACGGGTAGCTGCCGAGAGGAAAATTAGGAATTAAACAGAGATTGTATGGCAATATATGTAGCATAAAGAACTACACAATCCACACATTCACTACAGTATACACTCTGAAAAAAATCCCAGATAGCATAGTTTAAATCACATGAAAAACCATGGGTGCACTTCAGGGTTTGGTGCTTGACCCTCTTCTTTTTATCAATAAACACCAAATCACAAGGACCTATTATACACCAATGAAAATCAGCTGTAGTTTCAATAACATTTCCATCTCCAACTTTACGAAGACAGAGCCAATTTAACTCTTCAAACATTACTGAAACAACAAGAAGTAAGCTATGAAATTTGGGGTAACATTTTGTAATTACAGTATCACAGTAAAATTTGAGTTCTACAATACTAATACAATTTCCTACTATTTCCCTGTCTCAACCTTAACTTGTCTTTATGTCACATGTATTGTGCGACTTCTTGTGTTACTGTCTCTTAGGATGCAACATTTGCATCATTGTATTCTTCATTTGTAAGTCATTTGGGATAATATAAAATAACAAAGGTAAACACTTTGACCTCTCTGAAGGCAAATAAAACTGATTTATTTGAATTAATCCATTTTTAAACTCATCGTCACCCTGTAATGTGACTCATATCTAACTCTTGAGCTAACTGAGCTGTTGGCAAAGACATGTTTATCCCCATGAGAGAGAGAAGTATATATTTGGGTAAAAATAGCTGTGGTTTATATACTGTAAATGCAAGGATTCCTCATTAATTAACATGTGATTTGGAATAGTAAAAACTTCACACCATGAATTACAAAGAGCAGTACTATATCAGTACTATTAGCATAACAAAGGTATATGGCAAGATAAAGCGGTATATATTTTTTGTGCCTGGAATTAGTTTATGAGCAATGACTCTTTCTAAGCAGTGTGCTACAGTAGGAGTTTGATGTAGCTCTCACTTCCTGGCAACCGAACTAAAAGCAGGTGCTGCTTAAACATCTAAGAGCTTTTATAATGTTTTCTATTCCTACTTTAACACACGTTGCATGACAATTGGTTCAAGGCAGCACAAGTTTCTGGTCTACGTTGCATGGTGTGGCAAGAAGAACTCACCCTGGTTAGTGCAGTTGGCATGGGTCTCGTCGCTGTAATCACCACAGTCGTTGTCTCCGTCACAGGTCCAGTAGTCAGGTATACAGCGACCACTGTTACATTTAAACTGAGCACTGGAGCATGAATGACTGCAGCCGGCTTCATCACTGTTGTCACCACAGTCATTGTCTGCAAGAGGTTAAATTGCCAAATATATGCTCATCAATCCATGCTTTAAAGTATATTATCAGACAAAGGTTTGAACACGGTTGACTAAAGTTATGTTTCTAAGGATCATAATAAACTTTCTTCATTGAAATGTTTTGTCAGCTAATACTTGGGATCACAATACCGTTTAATTGCATCCTATTTTGCACTTCACAATGTTTTGTAGAGTTTGGAATTTCCATGATTTTCTTTGACATAAAGTAAATACATTTTATAATAACAAAGAAGTATAAAAGGTGTGTCCAAAGGAGACTAAAAACTAAGTTCCAATCATTTAAAATGAATGTTACAGGCTACTTTTAAACTTTACTAAAATTTAAGTAGCAGCCATGCTGGGAAACATTTTTCCCAGATATACTTGGCCAACATGGAACATGTCCATGTGAGAAAAAGGCGATGGCCCATTTATAATGCAAAAATATACAAACAAGTAAAATATAGGTGGAAATATAAGTATTTCACATCAATACAATGTAGTTAATGTGGCAACTTGTCTTTAGACACATTTTTTGCAGTTAACAATTTGCAACAATAGAAAATGAATAATAAACTTCACAGAAACTGCATAGATCACACATGCACCACTGAGACTGAACACTGGTTAATATTTAATCTCTTCTTATGGATGTTGCTAGCGGTGTTAGTTAAAGTGAGAAGGCCAGCAGCTTGCTTGTTTATTTACTTTAATTATTTTATTTTATTTTTTTTTACTATTGTGGGACAGGATTTTTCCATAATGTAAGACATATTTTAGAAATAATGAATTGCTGCAGATATTTTTGACTTTTCCACAGCCTTACATATGTATGAAAATCCTGTCCAGATTATAATGTTATTATAAACACACATAAATTTATGGTGCATGTTGATCTATGCACTAACCGGTCGGGTTCGGACAATTGAACTCATCAGAGCTGTCCCCACAATCCTTTTCTGCAACACACAGCCCATGTGACACAGGGGGAGGGGCAAATGGTCAAGAGAAGAGGACATGACGTTACACAAAAGACACATGAAATGATCAACAAAGACAAATGAGGGAAATCTGTTGAAAAAGTGCAATAGACACAAAAAGATGAAAACATGTCAGCAGCTCACCGTTATCACAGCGCCAGTTGATGTTGATACAGCGTCCGTTATTACAGGTGAACTGAGTGAGCGGGAAACAGGTTGGGTATGCTGACAACGTAATCATAAATTAAATATCAATTAAAACACAACATTGACCAAAACTCTTTATCCCACATAACCAAAGGCATAGTAAAGAATAATAATGCTAGTTGCCCATAAATAATAAAAGATGACTTGGTGACTTTATGCTTTACAAGGTTCAACATCATCTTTTTTAATTACATGAGCCATTACACTGATAAACTAAACAGATATAATTCAAAATGTTGAAAATATTTACAAAGTAATAAATTCAATAAACATCAAACATTCTCTTCAGAGCCGAAACTGACAAAACTTGCACTGAACTAGTTTTTTTTTAAAGTATCACACGCATACTAATGGCTAAATTTATTAATATTAATAAGCTGGCATCAGCATAAAGGGGCATCATTTACCGCACGACACAGGCTCATCGGAGCGGTCCCCGCAGTCATCATCCAGGTCACATGTCCAGGATATGGGAATACAGCGGCCACTGGCACACGAGTACTGATTGGGAGGACAAGTCCTAGCTGCAAAAGAGAACCACAACACTCATATGTAAATGTGTGTCATCATCTGTATGTCAGAAATATATATATATATATATATATATAACAGATATACTATACACATGAAAACATTATAGTCCTTCTCTTCATAGTCTTAAAATCTATTTCTTGCTGCTTTTCTGTGGAAATAGTTAATATTCAATATATCCTGCATGACATATTTATTTTTTAGAGCACTTAACATACGAACAGTGGGGCAAAAAAGTATTTAGTCAGCCACAAATTGTGCAAGTTCTCCCATTTAAAAAGATTAGAGAGGCCTGTAATTTTCATCATAGGTACTATATACCTCAACTATGCGAGACAAAATGAGAAAAAAAATCAAGAAAATCACATTGTAGGATTTTTAATGAATTCATTTCATAAATTCCTCTGTAAAATAAGTATTTGGTCACCTACAAACAAACAAGATTTCTGGCTCTCACAGACCTGAAGCTCCTCTGTCCTCCACTGGTTAATTGTATTAATTGCATCTTTTTGAACTTATTGTCAGTATAAAAGACACCTGTCCACAACTTCAAACAGTCACACTTCAAACTCCACTATGGCCAAGACCAAAGAGCTTTCAGAGGACAACAGAAATAAAATTGTAGCCTGCACCAGGCTGGGAATACTGCGACTCCAGGGACTCAAATCCTGTAGTGCCAGACGTGTCACCCTGCTTAAGCCAGTACATGTCCAGGCCTATCTGAAGTCTAGAGAGCATTTGCATGATCCAGAAGAGGACTGGGAGAATGTCATGTGGTCAGATGAAACCAAAATAGAACTTTTTGGTAAAAACTCAACTTTTTGTGTTTGGAGGAGAAAGAATGCTGAGTTCCATCCAAAGAACACCATATCTACTGTAAATCATGGGGGTGGAAACATCATGCTTTGGGGCTGTTTTTCTGCAAAGGGACCAGGATGACTGATCCGTGTAAACCAAAGAATGAATGGGGCCATGTATCGTGAGATTTTGAGTCGAAACCTCCTTCCATCAGCAAGGGTATTGAGGATGAAACATGGCTGGGTCTTTCAGCATGACAATGATCCCAAACACGGTTGTTGCCCAGCGACAGCCCCAAAACATTACTGCTCTAGAGGACATCTTTATGGAGGAATATGCCAAAATACCAGCAACAGTGTGTGAAAACCTTGTGAAGACTTACAGAAATATTTATCTTCTGTCATTGCCAACAAAGGGTATAAAACAAAGTATTAAGATTAAATTTAGTCATTGACCCAAAACTTCTTTTCCATCATAATTTGCAAATAAATTTATACAATGTGATTTTCTTTTCTCATTTTGTCTCTCATAGTTGAGGTATACCTATGATAAAAAATTACAGGCCTCTCTCATCTTTTTAAGTGGGAGAAATTGTACAATTGGTGACTGACTAAATTCTTTTTTGCCCCACTGCATGCAGTTTTAAAAGTACAGTAATTTGTATTGTCTGCTGTAGAACTTCTTGTGGATACAAACATTTCCCTGGATTATTACAGTTATGAATGCATTTAAGTATGATCTCTTAATATTTACAGCACAAGCTGATTGGCCTCTCCTGAAGGGTCTCTGTCCTGCAGTGATTAGCTCCAACACTAATGAACCACCTAAAAAACAACCTGAACCAGCTAAATCAAAGCCTTTGGACTCATTAGAAACTTCTTGATAAGCATGTTGGTAGTCTCGCGTAGCCTGAAGGTCTGAAATACATGGAAGCATTTATTGGCCAAGCCCTGCCTGTGAGGATGTTTGACTGACATGTCAAACAACCAATCAAGTTTTGTTTTGTTCAGCGTCATGTTTCAGGGCATGGAAATGTCATCACAATAACAGACCAGTGTGTAAAACTTTCAGATGTATTTTAAACACTGTATTTGAATATTTCACAAACTTCTAAAAATCAGCCTTTAGCTGATCCAGATAAGCACTGGTCATCACGGATGTAAACACGACGGCTTTCTTCTTCAGCATCATGGCATCTTTGTTTCGACTGTATGTACGACTTTAAAAAATGCGACACACACGTTACCCAGAAATCCTGTAAAGTTCAACCAATCAGACATACCGTAGGCTTCAAAAATCCTGAAGTATTTCCAGATAAGTGTACCACATCACATGTTTAACCAACATTGGAGCTGGCTGAAGCTACAATCTGCTAAAGTACAATTGGACACGCCTTGCTTAAATTCAATGTTTGTTCTTCTAAAACATTCTTCTGAAACCCTCCACGTCCCCAACTCCACCTATCTAGAACTGCTATGCTATTTATATATGATTATTATGCCGATTCATGAAGTGTGTAGCACTTTTAGATTACTAAGCCCAAATACATGTTTGATTGAACAGATTGATGTCAATATGTTAAATTTTCAAGACTGCAGTGTAAAACTTGCATTTCTTACAAATATGTGCAAACAGAAATGAAATTGTGCTTTCAAACCATTTAATTTTATTTTCAAACTCAATGCCCCAGTTAATTCCGACATTTTATCCAAATTGACATTTTTATGCAATGGCTCTATTGCAGTCTAAAATTACTTGCCAATGCAGCATCATAGTCAGTCATATCCTTAAAATAGATTCAGTCTAAATTAAAGAGTGCAAACCATACAATTCAGCTATGAAGTAAAATATAACACAGTTTGACAAAACGCCCAGAACTGCGTGAGATATACTGATCTGGGATCAGCCATTTACAGCCGCTCTCAGTCTACAGACTATTAACGAGGCACACCTGATCCAATCACTGAGTGCATTCAAAAGACACACACACCAGTCTCTCAGCGGAGAGGTTCCTGAATATCACCATTCGTTGATCCTATCGGAGTCCTGCCAGTGGTAAATCGACTGAGCCATACCAACGTGAAATACCTCCCTGAGTTCCTTAACTGATTCTATAACCTCACAAGCCTCGTTCTGATATTAAGAGACCGTTCTTCCTGAAGTAAGATTGACCTACTATACTCACCTTGCACACTCACCTGAAAATCTGCACTGGAATTCACAGAGTGGATTAAAGTGACGTTTAAGCTAACGCTTGTTGGGATATAAAACTATTCTTTTGTATATTCACCTGTGATCTATTGTGCACACAGCCTGAGGAGGAGGACAGGCGATCGAGAGATCGCTGAGCACTTTCTTATTGGAATAAACTTGGATTAAACTCTGAGGATTCTCTACCCACAAGAGATCAGGGAGATCGCTGTGTTCATGGCACTTCTTCGCAGCAATCAGGAAGACGCTGCTTTATGAACTTTAGTTTGCTTACTGATGATACTTGCCTGTGCCTTTTTTTGTTTGAGCCCTTGACCTCCGTTTATGTGAAATAAACCTCTTCTGATTTACCTCCTCTCTCTGAGCAGTCTTTGAGTGTTACAGAAGCTCAGCCCATCAACCGAACCACACCTCATGGAGGAGGAAGAACTAGTCGACACCACTGGTTATCAAGCCATACTTTAAGCTATTGAAGAGATTCAAATTCGCCCTCCGTCGGTCAGTCCAGTTAATCGTCCTCCCTTGTATTCGGGGTGAGAACGTTTCCTGTAATTGGTTTCTGGTACAATGCTCTTAAAATTGCCTTTATCACCACCCTGCTCACTGAACGAGCGTTGCAATAGGCAGAGGCATTGTGGAGTCAACACCTAACCCTAGATAACTTCATTTGCCATTTTAAGGAGGTGTTTGGTCAAATAATTACCCCTGTTTCTGTACATGGAGGCAAGGTAATACCTCCATACATGAATATATATAACAGTTCTGTACACTAGCTGCTTCCAGTGGATGGAACGACACTGCTCTGCTCGCTGTGTTCAGACGAGGCCTCCGCACTAATATTCGTAACCACATGTACATCTACGATGATAATGTGGGTCTGCAAGCCTTTTTAAAACGAGCAGCTCATGTGTCACAACATCTAACTCCTAGTGTCTTCACCGAGGAATTCCCAAAACCCTGTTCAATGGTTCATTGGAACCTATGCAAGTAGACACTTTTCATCTGCCAGAGCAGGAACGTAGATGAAGACGAGAAGAAAGATGTTGCCTTTACTGTGGAGGATCAACTCACTTCATAAAGGAAGGCCCTGGCTTGCGTGTCCTAGCCCCGAGATCAATTGGGATACTGGTGAGATTTTAAAGTGGAGTAATGGATGTTTTGATCATTGTCTTTTGTCATGTGAAAAGCCCCTGAAACCAGAGCTGAACATTCACTCCACCACAGTGGAAAGTCCAGAAACGGCCAAAACCACCACCATACCCCGTGAGTATCATAAATATTTGGATGTCTTTAGTAAACAGGCAGCCACCCGTCTTCCTCCCCACCGTCCGTGGGACTGTGCGCTAGACCTAGTTCTCAATGCCAAGTTACCTAAAGGTTGTGTATATCCACTGTCTATTCCAGAGATGCAGGCCATGAAGGACTACGTTGAGGAGGCCAAAAAAAAGGACAAAAGTTTATCCACCCTTCTATCTCGCCGGCAGCATCAAGTTTTGTTCTTTGTGGCAAAGAACTCCAGCCATGCATTAACTACAGGGCCTTAAACAGTCAGACGATCAAATTTGCTTACCCCTTACCTCTCATTCCAGCCACCCTGGAGGAATTATGCACTGTTACGGTGTTTAGCAAGTTTGATCTGCGCAGTGCCTACAATTTAGTCAGGATCTGCCGGAGAGATGAATGGAAGACTCCTTTTGTGACCCATACTGGTCACTATGAATACCAGGTTATGCCGTATGGCCTTTCGAACTCACCAGCTATCTTCCAAAATTTCATGACAGAGATCTTCAAAGACATGTTGCATCAATTTGTCTTTATTTATATTGACAATATTTTAGTGTACTCACCTGACTTAGCTACCCACAAAGTTCACGTTAAAAAAGTTCTGCAATGTCTCCGGGAACACTCCTTGTATTTGAAGGCTGAAAAATGTGAGTTCCACACATCACGAGTCCAGTTTCACCCCTAAGGGAATCATAATGCAGGAGAACAAAGTACAAGCAGTAAAGGATTGGCCTACTCCTACGACAACTAAAGCCTTCCAAAGGTTTCTTGGCTTTGCTAATTTTTATCGTAGGTTTATATTAGGGTATAGTCAAATAACTGCACCTCTTACTTCCCTGTTAAAAGTTGGGAAGAAAACCCTAACCTGGACGCCCGAAGCTGTGGCTGCATTTTCCCACCTAAAACGAACCTACTGCTCTGCCTCGATACTCAGACATCCAGACCCAGATCGTCCCTTTCTCACTGAGGTGGATGCGGCCACGTTTGGTGTTGGAGCAAAGCTGTCCCAGTATCACAGATCTCCACCTGTTCTGCACCCCTGCACCTATTTCTCACGCAAGTTAACCCCTGCAGAGCAGAATTATGACATAGGAAACCGAGAACTGTTGGCTATAAAACTAGCTTTGGAAAAATGGCGTCACTGGCTGGAGGTGGCCAGACATCCATTCGAAGTTAATACGGATCACAAGAACCTCCAGAACCTCAGAGAGGCCAAACGTCTTAATCCTCGTCAGGCAGGATGGGCACTGTTTTTCACACGGTTCACCTTCAAAATCACCTACCGACCAGTAAGTAAGAATCCCCTCTTTAGGTTGCAAGACCCAAAACCTACCCCAGAGAACCCCGAACCTATACTACCTGCCTCGGTGTTCCTCGCCCCCATCATCTTGGAGTTGGAGGAGCAGATTAGACAGGCCACCCAAGATGAACCAGCCCCTCCAGAATGTCCCCAGAATAAGTTGTATGTACCCACCTCGCTACGTTTCCATGTAATTGACCTGGTAGATACCTCTCTCGGAACTGGACATTCAGGCCATGACCGAATCCTGCAGAATTGTTTCTGGTGGCCTCACATGCACTGTGATGTTAGACACTATCTCCAGGGATGTACCGTTTGTGCCATAACCAACACACCATGAAAACGTCCCGAAGGTAAATTACAACCATTACCTATACCCCAACGTCCCTTGTCCCATCTAGGTATTGACTTTGCCACTGATTTACCCACATCGGAGGGTAATACTACCATTCTAGTAGTAGTAGATAGGTTTTTTAAAGGATAATTTAAAGTTAATTTCATTTCCCGGGGTTCCCACAGCCTTTGATACTGCCAAAGCCCTATTCCACTATGTTTTTAGACATTTCGGCCTACCAGAAGATATAGTCTCTGACAGAGGTCCCCAATTTACCTTTAGGGTTTGGCGAGAGTTTTTTAGATTGTTAGGGGTCACTATTAGTCTAACCTAGGGTATACCACCGGCAAACAAATAGCCAGGTGGAGCGCAAGATACAAGAGATCTCCCGCTATCTGCGAGCATTCTGCCACAAACATCAGGAGGAATGGAGTCAGTTCCTTCCCTGGGCTGAGTATTCTCAAAATTCTTAGAGACAAAAAACCACAGGACTAACACCATTTTAGTGTCTGTTGGGGTATCAGCCTCCCCTCTTTCCTTGGTCCGAGGAACCCTCTCAAGTGCCAGCAGTTGATCATTGGTTCCGGACCAGTGAACAGGTGTGGGATTCCGCTCACATACACCTTCGACGAGCGATTCGACAGCAACAAACCTGGGCAGATACTCGGAGATCAGAGACCACTATATACCATCCAGGAGAGAAAGTGTGGTTATCTACCAGAGACATCAAACTTCGATTACCCTGTAGGAAACTAAGTCCCCGATATATAGACCCGTTCCCCATCCTCCGCCAGACTATCTCCAGACTATTAACGAGGCACACCTGATCCAATCACTGAGTGCATTCAAAAGACCAGTCTCTCAGCGGCTGAGCTAGAGGTAACAGAGCTACCTGCTTCTTGTCTCATGTCTCAAGCTTACCTCTTTTTAGATGTGCAGATCCTGTCTAGCTGAGGTTCCTGAATATCACCATTCGTTGATCCCTATCGTAGTCCTGCCAGTGTTAGATCGACTGAGCCATACCAACCTGAAATACCTCCCTGAGTTCCCTGAGTCTATAACCTCACAAGTCTCGTTCTGAGATTAAGAGACCGTTCTTCCTGAAGTAAGATTGACGTACTATACTCACCTTGCACACTCACCTGAATATCTGCACTGCACTTCACCGAGAGGATTAAGGTGACGTTTAGGCTAATGCTAGTTGGGATATAAACCTGCTTTTGCCATCCTTTTGTATACTCACCTGTAATCTATTGTGCACACAGCCTGAGGAGGAGGACATGCGATCGAGAGAACGCTGAGCACTTTCGTATTGGAATAAACTTGGATTAAACTCGGAGGATTCTCTACCCACAAGCGATCAGGGAGATCGCTGTGTTCACGGCTCTTCTTTAGTTTGCTTACTGGTGATACTTGCCTGTGCCTTTTCTGTTTGAGCCCTTGACCTCCGTTTATGTGAAATAAACCTCTTCTGATTTACCTCCTCTCTCTGAGCAGTCTTTGAGCGTTACATATACCATGTGAGATAAACTCTATATTTATAAATGGCTGTTAAAAGAACATTTCAGCTGACTCAGAGTTTAGGAGAAGGTCATGACAGAATATCACAACTCAGAAACTAAGAAGCAGAGAAACAATTTTAGCTGGCCTTCCAAGTGGCATTTGTATGATATGAAAATTAGAACTAAAGTTCCAATTATCAAATTTGTTTAAATTTAACCTTAGAAACTTCTTGTCTGAGATGAACAAAATATGATGGACATTTGTGTGTGAGAGTTTAAAGTGCACTACAGAAAAGTATTTATTATGTGACTAGGTTTTTATTTACTATTATTTTGTGCATTGTGAAACATTCTGATTTCTGATCTAGGAACTGACTGAAAATGGATTCCAAACTGTAGTTCCCTTTCAGTCGGTCACTCTGAGTCACGTCGGACATGAGGGACGAATTGGGATCTCGCTTCGAGAGCACCAATCTACTTTGTGTGTATGAAAACACGCCAATGAACACTGGCATGCACTGATTGCATCCAGCTGCAGCTGATCACCGCGTGAGTATTAACAGGGAGCGGAATGGCTGCATCATTTAGCTTTTTGCTTTGCAGCTGAGCTTGAGGAAAGTCTGCTCCTAACCATACGGTTCGGACAGTGGCTGGCAATACGGCGTTTTCAGTGGTGGTGTACTAATTAAAGTTAAAGGTGTGGCTTTGTGGCTGTGGTACACGCGGCAGTAATAGACGTTTTGGTTGGCCTCCTACTGTAGAGGTGTTGGTCATATAATTAGAATATCTTCAAAAGCAACCTCGGCTCTCATAACACCTGAGTAGTGCCACATTGCTGCAGTAATTCAGGCAAAAGGAGTTCAAACTAAGTATCGAGTGCTGGACATCCTCATACTTTTCATGTTCATACTTTTCAGTTGGCCAAGATTTCTAACAATCCTTTCTTTTTATTGGCCTTAAGTAATATTCTAATTTTCTGGGATTCTGAATTTGGGGTTTTCATTAGTTGTCAGTTATAATCATGAAAATTAAAAGAAATAAACACTTGAAATATATCAGTCTGAGTGGAATGAATGTAAACATTATACAAGTTTCACTTCTTGAATGGAATTAGTGAAATACATCAACTTTTTGAAGATATTCTAATTATATGACAAGCACCTGTAATAGCTTAACTCCTTACTATTCATTGATTATTATTAATTTGTGCCTATTATCTCTTCAAGCATTCTGGAGTGATGCTCCAAACTTTTTTTACTGTGAGTTTATGAGACTAGTTTACTTAACTGTAGGAAACTTCTCCAAGACATAGTGAAATTAATTATAGTTAGTTGGTTGTACAGTAAGTTGCCAATGTGTCAGAAATTAAAAAAATAAATAAATAAAATAAATTATTTTAGGAATTGAATCCCAGCCCTTCTTTTGGGATATTAATGACATTATATAGGACATTTATATATAAATATATATATAACAAATTTGGAAATTCAGATTACTCTGTGTACCTGAGCATGTGGTGTTAGACTCATCTTCATCATTGCCGCAGTCGTTGTCTCCATCACACAGCCAACGCATTGGGATGCAGCGGTTATTTTGACACTTAAAGCGGTCTGCAGGGCATGTGTGCTGATCTACAGGTGAACAAACAACAAGCACTGCATGTGTGTGGTTGCTCGACATAAGAAGGGAGATTTAAGTTAAACATGAGTATAGTCTTACGGCAAAGTTCAGCTGCCTCATCGCTGTTATCCAGACAGTCATTGTCTCCGTCGCATTTCCAGCGCTCTTGAATACAGCGATTATTCTTACAGGCGAACTCTCCCGGCTGACACTGTGGAGGGGGAATGTAAGAAGGGTTGGCTGTGGAGAAACACACACACACGAAATGTAAATATGTCAGCTAAAAGCCAAGCTCTGTGAAAAGAAACATCTAAAGAGTTTCTGTTACAAATATTCAGATACAGAAACCAAACCGCTTGATGTTCAGTTCAGCTGATTGTATCAACAGTTCAATCTAGAAATTATGCATTATCTGCCAGTATGGTTGAGCAGCTGGCACAAACAGATTTGCTTTAGCTCATCAAGCATTTCTAGCTTTCTTCTCTGTAAGGACTGAATGAACTCTTATCCTGCTGTATTCCTCAGATTTCTCCCCTGGGTCGCTCTGAACTGAAGTTTCTAACGTGATTTCCTCAGCAGTAGTTAATCCTCTTGTGAACAGATCTTTAAAAATCATTTTTAACCATTTATAGTAAAAAACACCATAGTTAATCACCATTGATATCTAAATTAGAAGTGTTGCAACATGCAGGTTTTAACAATAACTGTAATTGTTTTAAAAAAAAATTAAACACTGATAACATTACAAATTAACATAATAGCGTATTTAATCCAAACCAATACTAGCCTTCAGCATATAAGTGGCAGTACAAAAATATTGTTATATACTACTACCACACATGCCAGAATATGAGAGATTATAAAAATGGAGTCTTGATGTAGGCAGTAATACGAGTCCATGAAAAGTCACAATTTAACCTTTTTAAACAATAAACCGTCACAGAGACATTTGAATATGTGCCATTGAACATTCAACAACCTATGAACGGTCCTCATCCTCCACATTTGTAAAAACTTTGTACTATAACTTACATCAAGTAAGTATTATGCACATGGCACAACAGCAAGGCAAGCATTTGTGTTTATAAAGCATATACACCGATTTTTTTAAATTACGATAGTTTCGCTAGATAGGACCCTTATTCATTGTCTGATATAGTTTTTAGCCCCATGAAGCTGCACTGAAATTACTAGTAAGTCTGAAGCGACATCTCAATATGTAAATACAGTAGATTTTGCTAATTGCATGTTTAGTCTTTAAAACAACCAAGAGAGCAAGCTCATCATTGTGAATGCTATCCACTTTCAAAATGCTGGCAAAGATAAAAGGGCATTATAGACCTTAAACTAAATGGCAATTTTTGGTTGATACTGTGCATTAGAGGATGGATACCCGACCCGAGCCCGAACGTACACCTGTGTTATAACACCGCTTTTAGCCCCACGTGCGCTGATGATCTCATCTGTTGACATTTCCGAATGTAGCAGATGTGTATTTAAGAACTAGTTTTGTTATTCCACTTTCCATTACCATATTTGGGGTTTCCTGTCGCTATGCTGACTTGGGAGGTTGGCGCACGTTGCTGCTTCCCAGTTTGTATGAGACGTCACAGCGGTAGGTCACGCAAGTTTTTGCAGTCACTCAATTAGGGCTGTATTTAGCTTAACAGATAAATTCAAACAAAATAATTGTGTGATTGTGACTGAAATCCATTCTATAATGCACAGATGTTTCCATGAGTATTTTTATTTTCTCTCTCTCCCAGCGTCATGCATTGCTGCCACGCACAGAATTATGTGCTGCACGAGCCATCATATGTGTTAATTTGTGTTCTGCAGGTACATGCTTTATGTACAACAGCGTCAAGAATTGCTGTTCTCTCTAATTTTGAGAACCTATGTTCTCAAAATTAGGTTTTGTAAAAGTATATTGGCCAGTTTATATGAGACGTCACAGCGCGTCAAGAATTGCTGCCGCGCGCTGAATTATATGCTGCACGAGCCATCATTTGTGTTCTCCAGAATAAACGAGGACGCGAAGTCAAGTGTTCCATAGTTTGTTTTATATTTTCCACACAGATCACGCCGCTACACAAACGCCTTCCTACAGGTGCTTAATAAAAGCGGGCTTTCCACACAAAAAAGTGCATGTGTCATTAGTATGAGGGAAAAAAAATGGATCAGGCTGGGATCGGACATAAATATTTAAATGCCTGTCGGTCTCAGGACAGAAAAATGCGGCTCGATCCGCACTCTAGTGTGCATTACCTTTACAGCTGGTGTTGTCTGCGGGGTCCAGTAACTGGTCCTCAGCGCAGGCACATGACCTGCCTGTTGGAGTGGCTAAACACAGACTACTACAGCCACCGTTATTGGCTCTACACGCATTACTTCCTGTGATGAACACATAGGGATAATATCTGATTAACATTCAACAGCCAAATGACCTGGATTCCTACTAGCAAATTTTGACTTGCATTGCAAATACATCAGATAATTACCCAGCTGCTGTTGGGCATCGTACATGCGGATCTCAAAGATGGGCGGCCGTTCGTTGCGTAGCAAAGTGACCGTTTTGGTGTTCTGGTCCAGTTTATATATGCTGCCGCTGCGGTACTCATTCCAGAACAGGAAATGTTTGTAGTGGCACAGGCCAAAGGCATGGTTTAGCTCATGTCCTTCATAAATCGTCTAAGAAGAAAGAATATGGTATTACTTAATTGACAACTGACAATTAAATTGACTGTTCTATTGTTTTCAGCTGTCATCTCTTGTTTTCATTCTTAAATGCATACATATGTCTCTTATAAATATAATCTATTAGTTCAACAGTGTGAGAGCACCTTTCGTGCAGTGGTGTTGAGATAGACCATCTCTATTCGGTCATAATAAGCATCCACCCAGTACAGGATGCCCTGAGGGATGTCCAGACTCAGACCGTTGGGCCACAGAACCATCTTTGATGTCAACAGAACGTTGCGGTTGGTTCCGTCCATCCAGGCCTTTTCAATCTTCCCTCGCTTACTCTCTTTTGGGTCCTCCTCCCAGTCAGTCCAGTACATCCAGCTAAAAAAATAAAAATATTTGGATCAGTCATATCGCTGTGCTGGTCTTGTGGTTGTGCATACAGAAATAGATTTTGTAGATTATTAGGCAATAAAGTTTGAGTTTATAAAAGATTTCAACGAAATCGGGAAATCACCCATGCCGAGGGTCCACCACAATAGCTCGAGGATGGGTCATTTTGCCCTCAATGAGAGTCTTCCTGGTCTGAGATGCTTTCTCGAGTCGAGCAACACTGATGGTCTTCTTGGGACCATCATCTGTCCAGTAAAGATTGTTGGCCATCCAGTCCACAGCAATTCCTTCAACAGTGTGAATACCTGAAAATTAAGAACAAGTCAGAATAATAACAGGATAAGTCATAACAACACTAAGAATTCTAGTTATAAGATAAATTGGAAATAAAAACAGCACCTTCTTTAAGAATGATGTCTCTTTCCGTGCCATCAATCTTCTGTCGGCCAATCAGATAGCTGGTGGCATCAGCGAAGTAGATAAAGTTACTCTGTGTATGGAAGTCCAGAGCTCGAGGGTTCATTAGGTTCTCAATGGGGATCATGTATTCATCCTGAACTTTAGGGTTGATGTCCATACCACGGATAACGCCTGGACGACCCTTGCCATACACCAGAAATAACTCGTGCTCAGGCTCTGGGGATTTAATAGATACCAAAAATTGAATTAAAAAAAAGGATATATATATATCCAACTTATATATCCAATATTTAAATTTGTCTGCTCAGATAGGATTACAAAAATGTGTCAGTTTAGGAGCATACTATAAGAATGCCAATCACAAAGAAAAGGAGGTGTTTAAAATATTTAAAAACCTAGTTTGAAAGATGGGTTGGGTTGTAAAAATGTTCTCTTTGTATTGTTACTTTTATGTGTTTTTATAGCTTTTCATTTAAATTCTTTTCAAAATATGTAAAATTTAAAGAACAATGATGGTGGTAATAATGTCTTTCTCACAATCAAATCTAATTTCTCTTTGTGTCTTTTTCAAGGTCATGTGTTCAGAGGTCACTGAGAAGTCGCAAATCAATGCTACCAATGTTTCATTGCATATTCATAGCAAACTACTGGGAATCAGTATTGGGGTAAATAGAAAAAAACCTTTATCCTTGTAATCTGAGTCAGCTAAAGTGTGTGTCAAACCTACAGCTCGATATGCATCGATACCACAAAAAACTATAAGTAAAGAAATGTGCATAAAGAAATTAGCTTAAGATTACTAATGCTCAATTCAGCTGAGCCAATCATGACTAACAATAATCCAGTTTTATAATGTACAAAATGTGGACCAAAATTGATATCCGCAGTTATGTATGCATCGAGCCACGCCTTTTCACAACAAAGAATGACATTTCATTGCTTTTAATTAAGCAAAATTAGAGCATTTACATTTTAGATACAATTATGCCACGCAGTGCCAAATAGTTCCAAACCAAATCACAACAGGATCATTGAGTGCGTTTACATGGACCCTCTTAATGCCATTATAATGAGATTTTGACAATATTGCGATTAAACTTTACCTCATGTAAGCTGATTTTAAAAGAAATATTCAGACATGTAAACACCTTAATCGCAGTCTTTTATGGCTTTTACTACTGTTTCGGCTATTAAAATAGTTTTGTTTGTAATGGCACAATTATTATTTTTCGTTTAGTTTTTTAAGTCAATTTAAAAAAACGTTTGGAGCGGTTTTGTTTGTTAAATAGCCTATAAGTTTTTGTTTTTTAAAAGTAAAGTCCAAGCGGCCAGTGGCAGAAAGTGAGCTGATGCTTTTTCAAATCATCATGACTTGCCTAAAATAAAATTAATGAAGCCTACATGCTAAAATAATCATTTTTTAATCATCAACATTTTTATATGCTTTAACGTTAAACCTCACTATAATAAAAGTGCGCTATAGCATATCCACATGTGTTCAGAGACTGCAGCTCACTCTTCAGGAGTCTCACGGCAGTTTGTGATTTAGTCACGTAATTTAAATTAATCTATTTATTCGTGGCAGATGTTTATTTTGTTATTTTCGTAAGTCCAGCACATTTTTTAATCTAATGCAAATGCATCTTAGTTTAAAAAATGTGCTGGACTTACGAAAATAACGAAATAAATGTGTCCCTTTCTCTTCCGTAATTTGTCCTATGCAGTGGGGTGTGTGAATATGGTAGTAGAAAATGACATGCAAACATAATAATGCGATTAAGTCATTACTTTGATTATTGGAAATAATCGCATTATTCGTGCGCATTTACTGTAAGCATAGTCATTGTGTCTTCCAAGATATAAGATTTTATTTCTTAAGAATTTACTAGAGACAGACTGCAATGAGCAATGAGAAGGTGTGCTTTTGGTAATTTTTTCTTTTATTGTGAGTTTCCAGTTCAGATGCGAAATGTATGGGAGTAGAGTATGAATCAGTGAGTTTTACTGCTATTCGCGGCACAATAAAGCACCCCAAAAAGCATTTCTCCTGCTTTGTTAGTAGTTTACCTGATTTTCATTGATTCTGCTTATTTGCAATGATTTTAGCCCTGATTTGAACTCAGCAACAGTTTTGTGTGTAAACATAAGTATTGGACTTTGTAGGTTAACTCTCATAGATAGGGTGAAATCTATTATAATGTCACTCACTCTTGCAAGATTTGCCATCATTGCCAAGGCTAAAGCCCGACCGACAGCGACACGTCCAGCTCTTGTGGCTGTTGCCCAACAGACAGATGTCTGAACAACCTCCAGCTTTTCCAAACTGATCTGGTTCACAGGCGTGACTCCGCACTAAAGAAGAAAAACAGGAGAGTTAGACAAAGCTGGAGTTGAGGTGATGTTTGACTGCAATATAATGGTTGCATTTTAAGCAGTTTATTAGAGTATGCTACTGTACACTAGTTTAACAGCATTAGGTCTGAATTAGGTCAGAATTAGAAAAATTCTTATACCAGGGGGTTGGCGTCTTTGGTGGTAAACATGTAGAGCTCCTCCCTTGTCGACACGGGTGACCACCTGATAATCTGAACTGTTGAATCGATTGACTCGGATCACGCTGGTCTTAGGCTGCATATTAGCATTGTCAGAGTTTGTGGCATACAGATAGTTCTCAAACACTGTGAGCCCATAAAGATGTTCAATCTGAGAAAAAAATATCATTATTCCATTAGTTCTATTATTTGTGAAGTTGTGTTTGCTTTGCTGGCTCAAGTGAGCAAGACACACACATAGACACACCACTTATCCTTAGGCGGAGCCATATATGATAGCCATTACTCAAGCAGAAGACAGAAAATAAAATAACTCAGTAGCACTAATAAAACACTACTGTCTATTTAACCTACTAAAGCATTGGTGTAAACCTAGCCAATATAAGAGACTCTTTCAAAAAAGGAAATAAGGAAAGGACATAATATGTGGTCAGGTATGGTTTCCCATACTAGGAATTTGTGCTCTGCATTTAACCCATACAAGTGCACACACGCAGCAGTGAGAAGTGAACAACCCCACAGACGCGCTTTTTTTGATAACCAGCCTAAATGGCTGGTAACTTTCTGAAGTTACCAGCCAATCAGAATCTCCACTAGACAATTTTTTACGCAGTGAAAATAAGAGATTATGTATGCCACTGAATGAAAATGTTTTTTTTTTTTTTTAACAGTGCATGAAAAACGCACAGAAAAACAAAAAAATTTAAATTAGTGGTTCCCAACACGAAACTATCAAACACTAGCCAATGGTGACCTGTCTGCCATTTACAATTAAACTTAACCTTCTCTTTGTTTTGCACATAACCACTTCTTATTAAGGTCAAGAACATGGTCTGCTTTTCAATGAAATACCAATGGTTATATAGGCTAATTATGCATTCTTTTTTGTT
>JAUCNO010001513.1:616232-629979 GCA_032353835.1 Enteromius viviparus
TCCAGAGATGCTCAATTGGGTTTAAGTCAGGGCTCTGGCTGGGTCATTCAAGAACAGTCACAGAGTTGTTGTGAAGCCAATCCTTCTTTATTTTAGCTGTGTGCTTGAGGTCATTGTCTTGTTGGAAGGTAAACCTTCAGCCCAGTCTGAGGTCCTGAGTACTCTTGAGAAAAATATCCCTTTACTTGGCCACATTCATCTTTCTCTCGATTGCAACCATCCATCCTGTCCCTGCAGCTGAAAAACACCCCCTCAGCATGATGCTGCCACCACCATGCTTCACTGTTGGGACTGTATTGACAGGTGATAAGCAGTGCCTGGTTTTCTCTAAATATACCGCTTAGAATTAAGGCCAAAAAATTCTATCTTGGTCTTATTTCTTACCATATTAGAGTCCTTGGGGTGTTTTTTTTAGAAAACTTCTGTCGGGCCACTCTGCCATAAAGCCTTGACTGGTGGAGGGCTGCAGTGACGGTTGACTTTATACAACTTTTCCCCATCTCCCAACTGCATATCTGGAGCTCAGCCACAGTGAGAGGTTCTTCTTTACCTCTCTCACCAAGGTTTCTCTCCCCCGAAAACACAATTTGGCTGGACGGCCAGCACTAGGAAGGGTTATGGTCGTCCCAAACGTCTTCCATTTAAGGATTATAGATGCCTCTGTGCTCTTAGGAACCTTAAGTGCAGCAAAAAATGTTTTGTAACCTTGGCTAGATCTGTGCCGTACCACAATTCTGTCTCTGAGCTCTTTAGGCAGTTTTTTTGACCTCATGATTTTCATTTGCTCTGACATGCATTGTGAGCTGTAAGGTCTTATATAGACATGTGTGTGGCTTTCCTAATCAAGTATCAGTATAATCAAACACAGCTGGACTCAAATGAAGGTGTAGAACCATCTGAAGGGTGATCAGAAGAAAGATTATCATGTGATATTTCAGTTTTTCTTTTTTTATAAATCTGCAAAACAATTCTGTCAACAATTCTGTGTTTTTCTGTAAACATGGGGTGCTGTGTGTACATTAAAAAGGGGAAAAATAAATGAAATGAGTTTAGCAAATATAACAAAGCTGCAATATAACAAAGACCTAAATACTTTTAGTTACCACTGTATATACATACAAACATACATATGTATTTATGTGGGTGAGGGTGTGGGTGTGGGTGTGATTAAGGGTTTAATTACTGAAGCATCTCTGTGCAACTTCTGGTCAAATATAGACTAGTTTCTATTCTGCAGTCTGTGGTTTACCCAAACCCACCACCAGTCAGCCATATAATGAATCTTTGACTGTCATCATGCTGGAAAGCAAACCATACTGCAGACAGACATACAATAAACCCGCTGTGTTCAGAATAGAATACTACCTTACTACTTCCTAAATACTGGCCCACATGCACTAAATACTATCTAGTATCTTTACAAAACAGTAAGTAAAAATGTATGCTTTACTCCCTTAGCATTCAGTGGTATGCAACTATTAGCTATATATATATATATATATATATATATATATATATATATATATATAAAGTAGATTTTCATTATGTCATAATTTCAGTGCAAACAATAGATAAAAAAACTGCAAAAAAAAATTCACAAGGTCAACCCCTTTGTGTTGAGCACATTTGAACATTGAAAGGACTGCAATTAGTTTATCTTCAATCAGCTACATATAAACTGAAGTGTGTTGAGTCATTGCCCTCATGCTATACGCTATAAATAAACATACATTCTCATAAAAGCAGTGTTTTGAAACTAAGACCCAGTGCTGATTCGGGAGATACAGTTCACATAATACTATGATGTTTATCAAGGTAGCAGGCAGGGATCTGGTGAAAAATGTATTGTTTGAACATATAACACACCATTAGACCACAAAATGTGTGCTAAAGCCCTGTAGACATGGTTCAGCTCTCCACTTTAATGCAAGTGGAATATTTTCATCTGCCAGGTGAAAATTACATGTCTGAGACACAATAGGACTTTTTCTCAACCCTTTTTTTCATATATCAAAACATTCAAGACTCATATCAGGGAAATCTACAACTCAAATTGTCCATGTCAGGCAACTCTAGCACATAATAACACGGTAATGGGCCGTACCAGGTCACCGGTGCATTCATGCATGAATAAGATCAGTGTGTGTCTTACTACTCTACTTAATTGTTTCTTACCTATAAAGCAGCCCAAACATAATATGAGAAGGTTTCCACATGAGACGGATCATCAGCAGTGATCACAGCTTCTTTAGCCAAATAAAATTTTCTACACAGACATTAAACATTCCCTAACTGATGTCAGAAGGGCACGTTTGTTTTAGATTCTACAGTACAGTTACAGTTTGCGTCTTATATAACACAACTACAACAGAGACTTTGCCCATTGCGTGTTCTGAACAGACCAAGCAAAAGACCTTAATGCAGTAACTATTACTAACATGTGTTTCTTTACCAATTGTTTTTCTTCAATCCCTCCCAAGACGTATGTGGTTTCCAGCTGAGATTAATCATCCATAACAAGAATCCATTTCACATCATGAATGAGAACAGGATGTGACCTCTCGAATCTTCACAACATCAAGTCACCTAGCCACATATAATCATGAGTGAATGTTTGAAGAACTGGCAGGCTGCTTCTGAAATTCCTCTTGCCCCTGGATCAATCTGAAGATAATTCAGTGAATGGGTCTGTTTGATGGCTTAGTCTGTCAGAATGGATCTGTATTTTGGACCCCTGTTAAAGATCATACCCCATGGGGGCATCAAAGTGTTTAGGCAGCTGGGACACTTAAACCCATCAGGAACCCAAAATGCTTAACCTCAGAAAACATTGTCATTAAAAATACCATAAAAAAACTGCAACATTACATAACATTTCTATAATATCAGTTTGAATCTTCCTATATAATTTATTGCTTAACTTGTATTTAACCAAGTATGTTTTACAAATGAACAATATATATATATATATATATATATATATATATATATTAGTGATGGGCCATGTTATCGTGCTGCGTTAATGCGAGACTCTTATCATGCAATAAAAAAAATATCACCGTTAATCTATTCACAAAGTTAGGTTGGGTCTATTCTACGCAAGCTATGATGTCTTTTACCTTTGATATTTTTGTGCGAATGTAGCCAAATTGCACTGTAGCCCTATTTGGCTGGACTAGTTTTCTAAACTATGTGTAAGATTAGATTCTTATCATCTGTTTTTTAATGTGGGACTAACAAAGTCTAACAAAGTCACAGCCGTAGCTCAGCTGAGTACCCAGTCTAATCCTCCAGCGGTAGCCATCCCCTCACCTCCTCCCGCGACGCTCCGCAGCCCCAAGCAACCCTATACACCTGGCACTGCCCGAGAAATACGATGGCTGTGTAAAGGGTTTCTGCTTCAATGTGCCATTTTCATCAACCGGCACCCACAAAGCTTCGGAATGGATGATAGCAAGGTCTCCTTTGTATGTTCCCTGCTCACCGGTAAGGCGTTAAACTGGGCTACGGCACTTTTAGAGGGTCAGCAGATGTCTTTCCTGTCGTATCAGCACTTCCTGAAGAAGTTTAAGTAGGTATTTGATCAGGCTGAGGATGGAAGAGAGGTCGAAGACGAGTTACTGAATCTGAAGCACTGCACCTTATCCGCTGCTGACTATGCTCTTCAATTCCGCACCCTGGCGGCGCAGGCTGGCTGGGAGGGGAAACCATTGAAGGGAATGTTTCATCACGGCTTCAGGATGGAACTGCAGTCCGAAGCTCACAGAGGAGGAACTCCACATCACTGGATGCCCTACCGGAGCCCTACAAGGACCTACAACAGGCCTTTAGCAAAGTCAAAGCCACTCAATTGCCCCCACACCATGACACAAACTGTGCTATTGACCTCATAACCGGAGTCTCACCTCCCCGAGGACGGGTTTACCCCCTGTCTCAACCCGAGACTCAATGTATGCAATAGTATATTAAGGAGGAGCTCACTAAGGTGTTCTCCGTATCCCAGTGCGGGTCACCCAGGTATTCAAGCAAGGAACTCGTTTGTAATCGTTTCTGGTGGCCAACCGTGAACCAGCAGATCATCTCCTTCGTTAAGAACTGTGCAACATGCAACCAAACCAAGTCTCTGCGCCAACGTCCAGCAAGCCTGCTTCCTGCTACCTGTCCCTGAGTGCCCCAGGTCACATCTGGCCATGGATTTCATGACGGACTTGCCACCCTCACAACACCACAATCCTCACAATAATTGATCGCTTTTCCAAGGCCTGTCGACTGATCCCCCTTCCCAAACTCCCCACTGCCTGGGAGACTGCCCAGGTGCTGTTAAACCAAGTGTCCCGGTTCTATGGACTACCGGAGGACATTGTGTTCGATCTTGGACCCCAGTTCACATCCTGAGTTTGGAAGGCTTTCTGTTCCCAACTAAATATTAATGTCAGTCTGACCTCCGTGTACCACCCCCAGTCACTGCCTGTCTGACTACTTTAATAAAGCCTTACTAATGGATCCTAATGTCTCCAAGATTCTGTCACAGTTATGGGGGCAAAATGTCCCAACAAAGGTGATAATATCCAAAATCCCTTTGTCTCTATGAGGAAAACAGTTTATATATAATACAGAAAGATACTTTTTTGGAAACTATACAACTGCAGAAATTTTAGGGACAGTTTGTACAGACTTAAAATCTATTCCTCATATGGAATGCTAACATAAAACATGAAAGCCAACTGTGTGTTTTGTCATAGTTTTAAATTGAATAAAACATGAAAAACAACTGAAACAGATGATAAATATGATTACTAAATTCTTAATGTGATTACTGGGCTTCAGAGTAAAAGGAGTCTATATAAGGCATGTTCTCCGAGTTCATCCTTACATAAGGATATTTTCAAGAGAGTACACAATATTAATTAAGTTGTATACATTTCTACATTACTAATGTATGTTCTCCAGGTGAGTCCTAAATGATGGAAACATATATATGTAACAAAACATAAAACAATAACGAACCCAGAATTGAGCCTTGAGGAACTCCACAAAAAGTCCACATAAAGTAATAAATCCAGCAGCATAAATCAGATGGACTGGACCTGATAGGTCAGAACTGTTCTGCAGTCAGTCGAGGAATTTTTATTTTTCACTCTTTTAATGTTAGTAATGATTGTAAATATGCATAAAGAGGTTGTTAAAGTAGATATTGATGAGTTGCTATGGTGGCAGTCATATGCTAAGAGCAAGTAATATTTGTAATTTGGTTTCAAAAATACTCCCTTTGTGTATCAAAACTTTGAGTATTATGCTTAATCTTAGAAATAAAATCTGCAGTTACAGTAAATGATCAGGGATAGGATTAAAAGCAAGGGATGAAGAAATACTAATAACAGATCTGAGACAGATCAGTTTAAATACCCTGTGGAAAAAATAATCCACTTGTTTAATTCGGCATTACTGATTTGCAGCAGATTTACCACCTTTTACAAAGACTACAGCTGACACACTTTGTGCTAGAGGGAGAAAATCATTCATTCTGCATTTTAATAGATATTGAACTCTATACATTGCACAGTGAGTCAGCCAACCAAGTAGGTGTATAAATGATTAAGCAGTTTGTAGAATTTAACCTCTAAAGCAAAACACACAGATGATACTTTACAGTATGTTTGGTTCATTTTTCCAGCTGTCAAGACTCTTCTCATCTCAGCACAGCGGGTCAGAGCTCCACTGTGAGATCATAGCTCAGACCTTCAACCCTCTCAACGTGGGACATATCTAAATGACTTTTGCATGCACATGTTACGGCAATAGGCTGCTCACAACTCTGGGATAAAGTAAGGTTTAGTTAAGGGTACAGTGTGAGGTATTGCATCTAATAGCTCTTCTTTGTTGTTGTTGTTCCAGCTATTAATTTATACAGTTTAATAAATGCAGTCAGAATTTGAGTTGTTTACTATATGGCACAATAACTATTAATAATAACAACAACAATAATAATCATTGTAATAATTATTTATTATTATTATTTGTTTAAACTTTACAGGTGAAATATGCTATAAGCTTCCGGCACAGTTTTTAAGCACCTGACCAATGTAAATTAAACCATGATGATGTTCATCATATTATTTCGTTTAATAAAACGAATAAGGAATAAAGTGAATAAGTATTCAATATATGGCAGAGACCAATTGCATATGTTTCTGACAATACTGACCTCCCACACACTTTTGAGTAAGAGCTTGTTTAAGATTCCTTCACTAGTAGATAAGTAAAAAGATATTCCAATAACAAACAAAAAAATACTGTATATACAGTACAAATTTTACATTTAATGATAAAAGGATGCTAATTATTTTCTTCCTAAGGGTTTATCTCTATCCTCATCTCGCAGAAGCTCAGGAATGGTGGTATAAAGCTGTCTATTGTGTTGCAGTGGTCCACACAGGACGGCCGCAGCAGCTGCAGTGGGCACAGCGACAGACTTCACTGCTAGCCGTGGCCACTTTCACAAAAGACACAGTGAAATCCAGCAACATAAATAAATAAACCTCTTTCATGGGGCAGATCTTCAATGATCTGAGGCATCTGCACTGAAGGATCCACAAACAGAGCACGTTTCCACACACATCCAAGTTAAGCATGATATAAGTGATATTTGTGATATAAGTGATAAATATGTTAAAATTCTATCATTAACATCTGTATTATTAAAAATTTAAATTTCTGCTTTCCATGGAACACAAAATAACACTCTGACAATGTCTGTGCTGCTGTTTTCCTAATAATGAAAGCATGAAAAAAATAAATAAATAATGTGCATGAAGACATGTTGCCTTTTGTATGTTAAAAACACCAATGCTTTTGAAAATAAAGGTTCATTAATGGCATCTGTGATTTAATGAAGAACCTTTTGTCTAAAATGGTTCTATATCATTACTGCAAAAAGAGTTTTTCACAACCAAATGTGACGCGTGTTTAAATAAATGCCTTCATATATGAGAGTTTTTCTGATGAATTACAAAACTCTGCTCCTTGTGTGGCTTCCGGAAACTTGGAATACAGCACACATGCACAACAGCACACTATTTATAATGTCTCTTTTATAAAGTGCCTTTTTGTATTTGTAGCTTGAAAGTAACCAGCAGGGGTATAGCCACTAGTCATTTATTTATGATTGTAATTTTTAGCACAGAATAATGCAGAAATTAGTTTTTTTTATAGTTAGTAGTAAATGTTAGGCCCTAGCTGGATGCCTTTGTCTGTTTTAGGGATATCCTGGGTTAAGAGTAGATGTCTTGGCTGTGGCTACTGTGCACCCGCACATCTATATTGCATTATTTCTGTAACAACAATTACTGTATTTGAGTTACTGTATAAGGGGTAGCTGTAGATGTTAATAAAAACATACAATTTATTAACCTATTTCCTGGTTCATCTTAAGTTATTACTACTACAAGTCCATTATGAACTTTCTGCACGAGAGCACCCTTTGGCTTTTAGTATGAATGAAACATACACTGCAGAAAAGAAAATGTTCAGATAGCCTCATTTTGTATATGAAAAAATTATAAGGGCAAACGATTGTCTCTTTGCATTTAAATCTGCATTTATTCACACCTTGAAAATATTTATGTGAATATTCTTGCTTGTAAAAAATGTGACAGATTATTTGATGGGATTTTTGTTTTTACAAAATAAAATGTTATGTTATTACGCCCATGGTAACTAGTCACTAAATATTGTGTAGTAAAGACCAGCTCAGAGATTTTTTGAAACATCTATGGTGTTCAAGAAAATCCTATTGGTTTGAGTAAACGATGACAGAATGTTCATCTTTTTCAGAGCAGCGGAACATTTTACTAAAGCAGTGAGTGAAACGTCACGTCGGCTCTCAAAGGATTAAGAAAAGACTGTCTAATTTTAATGCACAGAGCATAATGGAGTCAATACCCTGTATCGCAGCAAAAATAGAGAATGCTAAAGACTAGGTTGTCAGTTGTCTATGTGTGTTGAGAGTTGTCTATGTGTGTTGAGAGAGGAAAAGTGAGAGAGAAAACTTTTGAGCTGTGAAAAGCAGGTCATAAAAAACAGCCGTTTTCCTCCATTCCTCTGGACGTGGTTTTAATGACTTCCAGACTGAAGGCAGCTCAGCCTCTGTTTCTCTTCTCCTCCTCTCACTGAGCAGATTCAGTCTCTGCAAAATGCCTGTACTTCAGCTCTGCTCTTACCCAACACTTCTGAAAGCCACACCAGCTCTTTAAAGAAAGAGAAATTATTTTGAAGCATGTAATTGCTTGTGACGAAGGACTACAAACATTCCTTGAGTCCTAATACTGCCTCATGAACTGCGCCATTGTTTTCCAGGGCAAGATTTCAAGTAGCGAGTTAATTCTAATTATGTCAGTCCCTTCCCCCACTCGCCACCTTGATAAACTGACAGAACACAACTTGCTTGTAGCGTTTCAATAAGGTGGCCCTGCCAGAAAGGTGTGAATGGAAAGATACTTCACACTCGCATACTTCGCACGCTGAGGGCTGAAAACTTTCACCTCTACCTGAGATTAGAAGCTGTTGTTTAATTGATCTTCGCCTTCTCTTATTCAAATGAATGCAAATCTTGTGCAGCGCTAAGTGACATATTTTTCAACAGTTATGAGTGATGCAGGGATGACATATTTTCATAAACTAAAACCTGGAAACCTTGGTTTGCAATGTCGCACTTCCAGCTCCATCATCCCAAATTTTTTTTTTTTTTAAATGGAACTGCCCAAAATAAGGTTTGTGATTCACACAAGCTCAATATAGTTTCACACTTTATTCTGCAACATAACATACATGTGATGCATTTAATGCTTTTACTTTTCTTGAACATATGTCTGAATGGTACAGTCATGTCATCCTGGCAAAAGAGGTAAACTCTTCTACTCAATAGCCTTGTGTTAATCAAGCTCTTCCAAACTATTCTACTCAGACTTGGTGTAGTTCATTCATACCCTACGTCTACTGTAGCTTTTTACTTCTGCTAGGTCTCTTAATTAATAAAGCTTGTGTTCATTTATGTAGAATATCATGATGAATGAAACGTAATGTAAGAATCATTTAGCTACTTTTGTTAGTCATTGAGCATATTATCACATCTCCAATTATCCAAAAGCCACTGGAAAAATGTCTAAAGGACCACCAGACTGTGTTTTGTAAGCAAATAAGGGAGTTAAAGTGTTTTCATGTACAGCAATGCTTATGTTTAAAGCAGACCATTAGAGAATATTTTTATTTGGAAATGCCACCTGAGATTGTATTCTCTATTAACATCAAAATTTTATTTGGTCTTGAGTATATTGAGCTAATATTTAAAGATTCAAAATACTATCAACTTAAATATATATGTTGGAAAATATATATTTTTTGGAAAACTAGTTGGAGTGGGTAGATAATAGAAAGAGGTTGTCCATTAACTGAAGGTATTTTGCTGGGCTGATTATGATGACGATATACATTTCTTTGGTTGCATCAAATATCGGAGACAGCAAAACAAGGTCTAGTGCTCGCAGTGTCCTCTTGATAGCTTAAACAGATATAAACAAGGCCACATTAAGTCAATGTCACTGGAACTGATCAGACCAAACAAGAAAAGCGAAAGAACGTGCGCTTCAGGTCAAAGTCATCTGGGAAACAGAATGACCACTCAGAGAAACCAAACACTGATAGCTCCTATCAGAAACAAAAAACAGCTGTGCACAGCCTGTGCTGGGACTTTTATGACACAAAAAATGGCTTTAAATGGCTAAAAGCTCCAACTGATGCATTTTGTAACGACAATATAGTTTGAGAGAAAAAAAACTAGAGAAACTAATTGCAGTTCAGGCACTTTAATTGCATTTTGTTGTTTTTTTTTTGCCTCAGCACCATGTAGTTGTTTTAAACCCAGATACTTTTGTCTGAATATACATTAAATATTTTTCCCATAAAAATTTTCTCACATATTGATTACATGTTGGATCAAATGACCTCAAAATTCAATCCTCTGTCAGAAAGATTTTGCAATGCATAAAGCAGGTGCTCAGGTGTGGGGTTTTGTTGATTTTAGTGTTTTTGTAAAACAAAATAAATCTAAAGGGCCTGCCAGAGCAACATCTACAATCTAATATTTTTTCTATGGATGCTATGCCAGAGCTTATCTACAGGAAGGCCAACATCTTGGATGGATAAAACGATACATACTCGCACACACGTTGACAGTCTCCAAGTCTTTGGATCGTAAAGGAAAACGAAGCACACAGACGAAACCCACACCAACACAAAAGAGCAAATTTTTAAGGCCTCCAGCTGGGACCCAAACCGAGGACATTTTTAGGAAAATCTGATGCTACAGAAAGAAATGCGGAACTGTTGTGATTACCTGTGCATACAGCAACAATTATTTGCAGGCCCTGTGAGACAATCAAAATACTCAAGGTTTCAAATGCAAATAAAACTTTCAGAGCAGCTGATGGCAAAGAAACCGTAATACATACAGACATCTGGAGCCTCGTCCGATCCGTCCGGGCAGTCCTTCTCTCCGTCACACCGCCAACCCTTTGAAATACATGTCACCTGATCCCTGCAAACAAACTGCTTGGGGCTGCAGGTTTTTGGAGCTATAAAAACAGAAAAGTCAAAACATAGAATGAGTGATTGTCTCAACAACGCATTCAGCTATTAGCACCTCAAAAAAAAAAATATTTATTTAAAAAGCATGTCACACATGTGTGTCCATAATTACCAGAAATCAGCCCATAGGAATGCTTACCAGGCTGGCCAGGCACTGTCAGTTTATCGCTAGTTGCTGATGTCTGATTCAAAACAAAATAATCACAGCCAAGCCTATCTGCCCACCAAACTGTTCTTCCTCCTGCCTCCTTTCAAGGCCAACATCAGATTTCTATTCTGGTCCAAATATGGTTCAAAAGAAGCAAAAAAGAAAGACCATTTAAAATCTACTCTTCAAGTGTCCCTTTGATGGGTAATGAAAGTTCAACAACAAGTTGACAATTGCCAGGTTTTCACAGCAAAACAATTCAAAACAGCATATGCTGGTTATTTAGGTTCTTTAGCTGGTTCTATGCTGGTTTATGTTGGTTTAAGATTGTCCTCTTGCTGGTTTAGGCTGGTCATTTGCTAGCATAAACCAGCAAAGGACCAGCTTAGCCCAGCAAAGACTAGCATAATTTCAGACCGATGTGGAAGTGGGGTGGGCAATATGCTAATGTTTCCTGTTAATGTAAACAACAAATTCACTTCACTTAGTACTCTTTATTGAAGAAATGTCTGAAATGCCTAATGGAGAACATAAATGGGAAAAGTATTTTCAGAAGCCAAGCCATTGGAAAAGGAGACAGTCTGTGTTGAGCTGTTTCCCGCTCTTCTCCTGTCCGTATGAGTTTGCAGTCGGACCCACACGCCTCCACACATCCAGGTCAGTGTTCCCACACCAGTGCCAGTGATGCAACGAGTCTAGAGGCCATCAAAGGACATCTTGTTCTGGTTTGGCTGCATGAGGGGCAAAAAATGTGACTGCTTTGCATTGGACGTCTATTTGGAATCAAGTGCGAATTCATTTCAGACCACCTTCTCAAAAGCTCTCTAAAAACCTCAGTCTGTTATCGGCACCATACCTCCAGACGTAAACAGAGCTGACTATCAAAAGCTAACTTCCTCCACACACTGAGTTTACAAATGCAGGAAAAGAGGGTGGAAACTCAAAAGATATTCAGTGAGATTCTTTTCTATGTTATACATTGCACTGAAACTGTAAATAAAACAATTATTGGAGTACATTTGACAAGAACAAACATCTGATGAATGAATATTACAAAAAATGTACTAAACATGTTTCAAAAATGTTAGTGGCCAGATACTAGACAACCCACGCAGTTTTAAACACTAAATGTTCCCAGAGGTCTGTTTCTCTTTAAAGTAAGAGAAACAGTTTTTTTTTGGTAAAGTTTTATTTATTTTTTATACCGTATATATTTTTCTTTAACATGCCTGACCATTGGTTATTTCAGAGCATTCTAGGGCTGCGAAGACATGAAAGGGTGTCTTTATGTGGCTTGCTGTCAGTGAGGAAAAAGTGCAGGCATGTACACATAGTACCCCACCGCAAAAAAAAATAAGAAATCACTGTTGTGATCAACAGTAAAAACGATAATTCGGATTTACTATTATTATTCTGACTTCTGACTCAACTGAGAATTCTCTGCTCTTTTAACACCTGCAATGGATTTCCTGTTCTTCTGGTTCATTTTACTTCACATTCTTCACACATGCTAACTGCAATACTTGGCTCCTCACACGGAGGCCCTAGAGAAGTGTACGTACATAGCGCTGAAGTAAAGTGAACTGCAGCTGAGTAAATGAGAGCATTTGCGTGGCGTCATAAATCAGACTCTATGACCAGCAGCCGTCCAACTGCTGTCCAGAGAGAGAAAGGAAGATATTAGGAGGTTATCTGCCACACTTCACTCACACATCTTCAGAAAGACTGACTCATTAATGAGCTTAAATACACCCTTCAACACAAAGGTGAAAGTTGTCAACAAACTCTTTGGTTTTAGTATTAGTATGTTTCGAAAAAGTTTGCATAGCACTATATAACACATATTCTAATGCTGTTTATTTCTATCCTTCATTTTCATCATCAAGTATAGTATTTTTCACCAAGCATGCATTGCTTAAAACAATATGAAGAGAAAAAAAGACTAAAATGTTCCCTTTGTAAATACTACTAATAATTTGCTTATAAAATTATAAACAATTTGCTTATAAAAATACTTTTTTTCTAATATAGGACTGGCATGTCTGGGGCTTCAATAGCAAGTTTATATAATAGAACACAAGCAAAGAGTAGTTGAAAATAAAACAGAGCTCTAACTGCTGCACAATATAAAGAAAGAATTAAGCTAAAGTGACCCTATTAACTATAATCAAAGACATTCATCATAGAAAAAACAAAGATTTTTTTCTTTAAGATGAGCAATTATCGGCTCGTCTAGAGTCTGTAAAGTAGGTGAACAGTGAATAATACTGTGAGTAATAGGCTGTAGTTTGCAGACGTTATGCAACTGTAATTACATTACGAATATAGAAAATCGGATCAGAGCAAAGAAAAAGAACAATGAAGAGAAGGTAATGAAGGTGAGATGGGAATAAATGGAGCAAGGCACAGTAAAATGTCAAACATGCTATCAATCAGGGCTCTGTGCCTTTCAGAAATAAACTGAGAATGTCTTTTAAACTACAGATTAATTCCTGTTAAGATTAATTTTAAACTGAGGTAGCAAACAGGACACAGAAATGCAATTCAAATGATATAAAGAATTAAAGAGTCCTGCTATTTAAACATATTCGCTCAACTATCATTTTATTTTGAAAATAGTGCAACATTAATGTGCACATTTCCGGTCTTATAGGATACGCGTCTGTATAAAATAATCAAAACACCTTTATATTCCATATAAAAATAAATATAATTTCAAAAAATTTAAAAAGTCAAACTAGAATTAGAAATAATTTATCATTATTACTGTATTTGTTCATAATAATAGTTTCCCAGCGCCGCATTGAGCTTTCTGCTATCGTGCTATCTGCTATAGTATCAGTACAGACCAGTAGGCTAGTTTCAAAAATGGAGAACAGCCAGCTGATTTTATTTATTTATTAAATCGATTCTTGGACATTTCAGATCGATTCTGAATTGTTGCAAATGAGAATCTAG
>JAUCNO010001513.1:686988-702720 GCA_032353835.1 Enteromius viviparus
CAAAGGCTTCAGACAGAAATGATTCTAAGAAAAACATGATCATACACAGGGTACATAATGTGCCTCAACATATATGGCACGTAGGCAAACAGTAATTCATTTTAAACCTCACAATATCATTGGTTGTTTACACACAATGCCTACAAACATTTCTGTCAAAACAACATATGAAAGTGAATTTTGCATAATAGGTGCCATTTAATCTCCGTCATACAACAAGCTTGGCAGTAAAAAGTATATAAAACTATATCAAGTCGTTTGCATGTGTAAATATCATAACAGTAGACATTGTAAACATGACTCACAATAATGAATATGGGACTGCTGATATACAGTAAACTTCTTGTATTTTCTTTGTATAATAAGCAGAATTATTTCAGCTTTTTTTTTAAAGGGTCTTTGGATGATGCGATAAAACGTTATCATGTTCGTAGTATATCTGTTAGGGTACGAGAACGAGACGAGAGACGTGCAGACCCATTTGCAAAGCTTTATTATAAAACAAGGTCAAAACACAGGCAAAGGTCAGACAGTGGCACACAGGTGTGTTGAGGGCCAGACAGTAGTCCAGCATGGGTCAAACAGTGATGCACGTATCCCAGACGGCTCTGATGCTGACGCTAGGAGAGAGATTGTGGATTGAGACTGTTGTTATAGTGTGTATAATTGGCTGCAGGTGAGAATGTAATTAGAGAAATGAAACATGAGTGACGTGTAACAGTGCAAGCAGATGGAAGGCCATGCACAAGATTTGTGACAATATAAAGACTCTTCAAATATAGTTCAATATTCAAATGTTTCAAGGTTCTTGAGGCGAACAGTAGAACAGACCACAGCTCTTCACAAACACCATTACACTGAATTCAACATTCATTCATTAAATAGTTGTTTTTAAAGGTGCTGCATGTAGAGTTGATCTAGTGGTTGAACTAAATATTACGGTCCAAATTCAAAACATTGGAGAGGTTTTTTCTTTCGCTTGGCATCTCCTCTTCAGACTTGAAACACATGCAGGTTGCCAGATTAACGACACCAACATGAACAAGAATATATGATGATGAATTAAATTAAATACACTGTATTTTCTGGGGTGCCAAAATACAATTAGATAAACTGGCACCAAACCAAAATCTATTATGGTGTTTTTATGCTTTAATATCAAAAACTTACATACAGCACCTTTAATACTAGGTGCATATATTTCCATTTCCATTCTGCTATCTCCAGCTAGATCCAGCTGTCCTTCTGAAATCTCCTTCCAATCTGCAGAGCAATGAAAACTTAAAGAAACTGAATAGAAATGTGTAGCAGTGTATGTTTAGGTTCAGTGAGAGTATACTGGAGTCTCTGGTCAGGGTCCAGGTTGTCTGTTAGATTGCCCCATCACTCCAGTGGGTAGCCCATTGTTTTTTGTGCAAAATAAAAGTCTTCTCCTGAAATTGTGTCTCTTGCCGTTGGATCTTCACAGCCTTATACTGGGGCACTTTATCTTTATGATGAACTCTTTGGAAGAAACCACACTGTAAAAGAGCACAAAATGAAAGAAATCACACTGAGAGCCCTGGTGTGTGTTTAATTACCAGGGTAAAATCACGTGAAGACAGATTTTACCTGTTATTCTCAGGTTGAAACTTCCATTTTATTATTATAATAACAATGCACAAGCAAAACATTAATTTACATCATGCTTGGACTGTTTCAGCTTCCAACTCTTTTAACTGTTATTTTCAGTCTGATAAAGTTAGCGCTCAACAAATACTGCTTCTCGTATCATCCTCTAAACTCGTACACGTGTCTACACCAAACACAACAGTCGCCGCTCCGCACCACAACAGCTGAAGTCCTTCTACACTGGACGCCACAGCGATTGTTGAAAATCTTTTGAAACTTGTGTCAATAAGTCCTGAATAAAACGCTCGTTTCCTGTCAGGAATTGATCGTGCTGCAGGGTAGGCTCTCTTGTATTTAGTCGCTGCTCGCGGTGTAGACAGTGTGTTACTCACATCTAATATTTTGCACATCCTTTTATCAAAATGTATTCAGTCAAGATGTAGATGTAATCCTTTATTGTCCTAATCATCAGTCTGTACTGAATACAAAGCAGATTTCCATCATCCTTAATCTTCAATCAGCTGCAGGCTTTCATTTCTTTAAGGCGGCTGTAATGTTTCTTTATGATGTTTATATGTTGAATAGGAGAGAGAGAGAGTTGTGTTTGCAGATGCATTTGTTTGAGCTTCACTCTCAGATGCAAAACGCATTCAATTAGAATAAAACATGCAAGGCGGTTTCCTAAGGTTTATAATGGTCAATTTATTGGTATGTGTCGTTATTTAATGTCACTTGCTCTTGATTATCACAGCTTCTGCTTGTTTGTGACTTTACTTAAAATAAATAAAAAAAGACTTTACACTAACTATGGACGTGAACATGCAAGCTACATCCACTTCAGCGCCGGTGCCTTGTCTCTAGGATGCTTCAGTGCCAGCGAATCACAGTAGATCACAGATGTTCAGCTCTTGTTAGGCATGCCCTCTATTATTCTAATACTTTTTATCATGACATGACACACATAGTTTGGAAAGCCACAGCACAGCAGCACACTGTGTACCACATGAGGGATGTGCTGGAGGAAGATCCGGCTGGATGAGGCTCTTAGTGAAGTTCAGTGGCCTGCTTTCTCTCTGCATCGGATGCCTGCATCTGTAGTTCAGCTCGGTAATACTCGGTTTCATAGTGAGGCTGTCTCTCCGTGCGCTTGAAAAAACCACACTGCTCCAGCAGATGGAAATATATGACAGAAACAGATGCAAACAGATGTAGGTACAGACAGAAGAAGACAGGAGGAAGTAGCAATGGGTGGTTAAAGAATTAGAAAGGAAATATTCTGACGTTGTATAGTTGGTGACCACTTTAGGTAGGTGCACGCTCATCAATAATAATTTAGTATGACCGGATTTGATGTAAATGGCAGTTAATCACATTAGATGAGTGAATGACAGCTCTCCTCCAATCATACACAGTCCTACAGACTGCTCTCATAATACATTCATGCAGTCTTTCACAACACTGCCCTAAAGAACTCTCTTTGGTTGGAAAAGAGTTTGGGAACAACATGAGGGTGAGTACATTTTTACTGTGGGTTCATTTTTATGCCTTCAAATGGCAGCAGACTGACTTTTGAGAACCACATTTCCAACGCTTCATAAAGTGAAAGACGTTTAATCTGACCACTGCAGAGCCACAGCTTATCTCTAAACCAGGTGTAGTCCTCTAGAGTTTAGCTCCGAGCCCAGTCAAGATGACTAGTGCTACAGGACATAACCTACCCCTGCTCTGAAAACATACATGGAAGGAAATAAATAATGTGGTAATAAAACACAGATTAATCAGACAGCAACCTGCCAGATTATATTCATTTGGACATTCACCATGACAGCAGTCATAAATCAGCAAGGCAACTGGTAAAGGTTGTGTGGTTTCAGTTAGACTGCAGTAAAATGATTGTTAAGTTAGTCTGCTGCACACTTACCTTCCACAGTAAACACACTAGCAGAGCCAGAACAATAATTCCAGCCAGAACGGCAATGAGAATGATCCACCACGGGATGCTGTGCTGGTCCGAGAGGCCGTGCTCGGGGTAAATCATCACTGACACCTGCACACACACACACACACACACAGTAATAAATACACTAACCCCAGCATGCCCTGATGTGAGAGTGTGTGCCCTCTGACCTGTGTAGCAGAGTCCTTCAGCACTAGATGTCTAATGTTGGATTTAATGGTGATGTTGGCTCTGACCAGCAGCTCCACAGCACTGACGGATGAAAACTCCTAATGGACAGAAAGTGAACACTGTACAGGAAGTTCTGTGTCTACTGTCCAATTGGATATGAGCTGATAAAGCAACCCACAAATACACCAGAATATCAGATGAACTTTCTTTTTCATTAACATTGCAGCAACCCAGTAATACTGTTACCTGTGCTTCTTTGTTTTTGTTTTGTTTTGATTCTGTCTTAAGGTGTCATGCCTTGTTTGCTAAGCAAACAACTAAGCGCACGCGTTTCTGTGAGCTCCTGGTGTTGTTCATTTTAAATCCTGAATATCATCCTCTTTATTCACTGTAACGAGTCTTTTTGTTTTATTAACTCTTCGAGGTGATTCAAGAGTCAAAATGCCCTAAAAAAATACGCAAAGATAAGCTGAAATTGGACTCTCCTCTGATTGTGCAACGTGAGGGCGAAGAGGATGCTAACAGCACTAGCTCGTGAGATACACGCAGCCTTCCTCAGAAAGAGGAACTTGTGCTAACTCTTGCCTAAAGTTAGACGCGATTGGAAAACTTGACCTTAGTGATTTTGCCACTAAACTTGACGGAGTACTAAACGCGATTCAGGATGTTAAAAAGATTATAAGAGAGTTCTCTGGACAGATGGATATGGCCGAACAACGTTTTGGCAACGTAGAAGACAAGAAGGAAAAAAGAGCTGCTTGAAACGCTGGGTCCTGAAAAGTCACAGTCTAATGCCAGGAGCTTCACATAATTTCAGTTAATGTTTGTTCTCTTAGTTCTACTTTAGCTTTGTTTTGGTGAACTGCTCCCTTTTGATACTGGATCAGAATTGGGACATATCTATATCCTGAAATGTTTAGGTGGGTGGGACATGGGGATCAAGCTGTCGTGCTCGGGGGGGCAGATATGGTAAACTGTTCATGGCAGGTTTTTGAGTTATTGTTTTGGTCTGTTTGAGACCCTTTTCTGCAGATTTTTTGGTTAACTTCCACATCAAAATATTATTAGCTAAATATAAAGATATATAAAGATGTACAATCTATTCTAATTGACAGAAAATCCCACAAAATAAGCTGAAGCTCACCTCTTGGAATGTTAGAGGGATGATCAAAATGGTTAAGCTTCAGCAAGTTATGACAGGAATTAAACAGGAAGCTTCCATGGTATTTTTACAGGAAACTCATCTACTCAAAGAGGACTTGGTGAAGGTTTCAGAGAAGGTGGCCAGGTCAGGTCTTCATGTTATTCTTCCCATTCAATAGAAGCACAATTTGTTTAAATGCACAAACACAAACTTTTACAATATAATTGGATAATGAGAACTTATATTTTAATAAATGTAACCCTAATATACCAGATACTTGTTTAAATGAGTAAGGTACAGGAAT
Source organism: Enteromius viviparus (assembly GCA_032353835.1). Classification (NCBI taxonomy): domain Eukaryota; kingdom Metazoa; phylum Chordata; class Actinopteri; order Cypriniformes; family Cyprinidae; genus Enteromius; species Enteromius viviparus. The sequence goes on from JAUCNO010001513.1 coordinate 692,176, forward strand.
GTGAAGAAGCACAGAAATATTGGGTTGGGAAATATTGTTTCTCAATCTCCTCCCTAATTCATTTATGTCCTTTATTATGTGTATTATGTATGAAGACAGTTGCTCCTTACCTACTAAAGAAAGAAAGCTAGTAAATCTATGTTTAATCCAAGCAAGACGCTCTATTGCTCTATCACTGGAAAAATGGCTTAATAATCTAATAACCTGTTTGGCTCTTAAGCTTATGTTATTAGAAAGAGACTCTATGACTCTGTGTTTCTGGACTTTGTTAAATATGGAAATATTGATGAGGCTTTGGATGTGTGAAGTTATAAGAAATCAATACCGTTATCTTTATTACTTGTTTTGGTTTGCTTTATTTGATGTAATTTTGATTATAACCTGTCTAAGGATAGGATGGGCTACGATTGTTGTAAGGTTTTTTGTTTTGTTTTTGGAAAACCTTGCAAAACTCAAAGACATGTCATTCAGATATCATCTCCTCTCAGTATTTGCTCTGCTGTGTCAGTGTTAGAAATAATGGTTTACCTCAATGAAAGTACTGTTCCACATGTGTGCTCGGATCCTGAGACGGGTCGAGCCGGAGAAGGTGAGCAGAGGACACTGGAAGAGCAGGCAGCGTGCAGATCCCAGTAAACAGTCCTGAAACACACACACAATCCCAGCTCAGAAAATAATACAGGGCAGAGAAGAACGACTAGCATCCTGCTTCACACTCACCAGCGTCAGAGACTTCCTTCTCTCAGAGGCAGAAACAGCTGGAGTGACTTTGCCTGGGCTTCTGGGAAGCAGGTCTTCTGTGGTCTCCTGATGCGAGCGCACCTTCCTGCTACCCTTCTCACAGAGGAACGTCTCACTCAGTACTTGCACTTATCACTGACCGTCGGCTTGATTTGATGGGTGTCTGTGAGTACCTTGATGCTTTCTGCCTGTGGCGGCTGGTCGAGACGCAGAGGGTTGAGCGCTGACGAGGGTTCACAGAGAGTGGGCTGACCCTCCACCTGCAGAGCACTGGGATACAACAGCCACTTCCTGTTGACCAGCTCATACGGCCACAGGATGTTCAGAGAGGCCGAGCCAAACGTTTGGAGAGACTGCCCAGTGTTAGACACCTGTCATCACACAACAATAATGATTGGGACATGATTCCCTTCTGCCCTGTTCCTTCCATTTCTCACATGTACCTCCCTGTTTCTGAAGAGACTTCAACACTGTGTCCGTGTGTAAAGAGTGAGCATGTAAATGGACCTGGACCTTTCCCTCTTCACTTGTTAATGTACAGGAAACAAGAAGTATTGACTCCCGGGGCTTTCTTCAGTGATTCTGAATAAATTCTTTAATTCTGTGAGAATGGCTGGGTTTTGTGCTGCTCATAATGTGCAGTAGTAACGGGAATGATCACACTTTTCCACAAACTGGTTCTTTTTCACTTTGAAATGTGAATTCTGTACCAGTTCTTCTGCTGCTGCTGCTTTCAGATCCAGGAATGAGGTACATTTACTTCAGACTTTGGAGCATCTGTACTTTACTTGAGTATTTTTTTCACTTCAATACACTTCTATCAAGGTCCTCAAAGAAGAACGTCATCAAGGAGTTTGACCTGAAGCTCTGCGCTGACCGTTCTGTACCTCATTACAGTAACTTAGAGAGCACTTCTGTGTTTTGATGTCAAATAAATATAGCTTTTTGTGTGTTCAAGCAGTGTTTCAAAGCTACAGTTGTGTTCCTGGGCTTTAAAGCAGGTTTGATTTCTTTTTCTAGTCTGTATTTACATCAATTTCACTCTGTCAGTTCAAATGTGGAAGAATGGATGTGATAGGCTCTTAATTTCAGAGATATTAGAGTCTAGTCAGTGTAATCAGGTGTAATGGATTGTAGGTGTCTTCAGAGATGTTGCATGTATTTTAGACAGCAATAGTAGAATAGTGTGTTAGAATAGGACATTTACTTATTATACGTTTAGAAAGCCTTCAGTCTTTCACTGGTAATATAGTAAAGTTTTGAATAAATATATATATATATATATATATTGCAATCATATAATCTTTGAATGAATGAAAATGAAAATCATATTTTTTAAAGAATGTGCTCCAAGTTTAAGAATTACGCTAAAAGTTATTTTAATTGATTGTATTTCCCTCCTTATTTAACGTCATTAACTTACAATCAAATACATTCTACCTGGGGTAGATTAGTTAAGTTGTTTACATTTGTCCAAACTGATTTTGTAAAATCCCGCCAACCCACGCCTGCATATAACACACACGCTCTATAGGTCAGAACTCTGTCCTTCTGCATCCATGAACTTACGATGAACTCGTAGTCCACTGCGCTGCCAATGTCCTGCAGTGATGTCATAGCGCTCTCTCCCCTGACCGCTCCGCTGAAGAACAGCTGATGAGGCCGAGCCAGGCTGACCAACACACAGTCAACGCATCAAACTACAATTCCTCTCAGTTTAAAAAATCAATGAACAGATCTACTTTCAGATGAATTTTGAACTGAAGTGAGATTAGCAGTCATGAGAAACTGAGCAGAGACCCTGTGTACACATCAGAAAACAGAGACAGCTACCCGCTGAGCACCAGAGGAAGCTCGATGACCACCCGTGCGTACGCCCTGACCGCGGCCAAAGCAGGCTGCTCACTTATCCTGTGGAGATTCACACAGATCCATCTCACATCGCTGGACTGATTCTGATCTGCTCACAATATAAACATTGTTCAGGCAGAAAACAAAGCTGAACTCACGTAGACAGAGCAAGATGAACAGACAGCGCCGTCGTCTCTATCGTGATCGCAGAAGTGCTCAGAACTAGATAAAATTTGACCTGAGATAAAGAATTACGGTCAGTCTCTGTTTCCTGAAGGTCAGAATGGTGTAAGAAGGTCAGAGAGCATTACAGTACCGTGACTTCTCTTCTGAGAGGATTGCCCAGTTCACACAGCGCCTGAGAGCCGTTCTGATTGACCTCACACAACACCTTGAAGATAAGAGCACACATCGCAGTCAGGATGAGGAAACCATGAGAATCATGATGGAGATGTAAACAGACCTGCTGGCCCAAGAGTCCAGAGTATGAGAGCGTGTCGGGCAGAGACACCAGCAGCTGTGCGGCATGGGCATCATCTCCATCTTCCTGTGGGTTTTCTGGATCAGACGGCATGTTAGACACCGTGACCTCCAGCACTACTGACCTCTGATCCGACAGAGAGAACACCGGCACATCGAACTCGTCTCTAACCATAGAGCATGTGGGAGAAATTGACATAATGAAGGTCAGAACCCTTGTATCTGTGAGACAGCGTGAGTGTACGAGCTCTTACCGCGGCAGGGGACTGAAGGTATTGGAAACGGGTGCTTTTGTGCCAAACTGATAGGAGAGCTGAAGGTTGCTCTGGCATATCTTATCCTCACCACAGCCTTCTCTGACGAAATTGACCTGAGAAGACACACACATTCATCTTTACTGTTGTGATGGGTCTCTGCACATTTACACAAAATAAACCCTGACATGAAGTGGATACCTGACTACTTACCAAAGCAGTACCTGGCAATGCAATCTCAGCTCTAAGTGTAATATTGCAATATGCAATGCAACGTTGAGATTTATGTTTAGGGTCACAACCAGAATATCAATCATTAATGTAGATTATTCAAATTAGTGAATACATTCTGTGAACCACTTCATACTCGTCATGTAGTCTATACCAGGATATGACAACACCCATAATGATGCTCACTCATATCTCCACAAATATAATGGAAAAGACTAAGTGTTGAGCGTGTAAAGTGGAATAAATTGAGACTGTGTGCAAATACAAATCATTCATCCACATGCACTGATACTAATACTTTTCATTATTTGTTTTTTCAGTTAATTATACAACCCTATTACACGAGCGATAAACCTAACACAGCTATGAAGGACAGGACTTCCATGAGACACACGTACAGCGTAGAGTTATTAAACACAGTGTGTTCTACCTCAGAGTAGAGTGTGTTGGAGGGACTGGGGCTCAGCACAGGGCTCAGCTGGTTGTGGTGTTTGTGTCCCGTGTGGTGGTGATGTCTGCTTTTCCGTATAGTGTGTGTGATAGCCAGAGAGACCGGCCGCAGCTTGTCCCGAATGTTTTCCTAGTCAAATTACAAGAGCAGAGTTCCTTCCTGTTTCACCTGACATTAACATCACTGACATCACTGAGACCCTCCTCTCTTTATAGCAGATCACTGAATTCCTTGTTTTAGTGTGATTTCTCACAACACGTTCCATAATGATCACTGTAAATACGCTCAATTTTTCTCATTGTGTGGTTTCAGTGGTCTGATCACAAAGCGTTGTTCCTATTTCCACCTGTTTTCAGTGTTCACCCAAAATGCACTTGATATACTGGCTGGATACAGCTGGAAACAGATCAATCCTCACATTCAACTGCAATTAGAACTCTACCTGTACAACGAAAGTCACTGTTTGGCAGTCGGGATGTTTTTGTCCTCGTAGCTCCACTTCCACTGAATGAACGTACTCCGGCTCTGATAAACTGCGGTCCAGGAAGTTAACTCTGTGAGGAAGACCCAACTTCCTGCGCTCGACGTCTGCCTCAAAATGCACACCAAGAGCTGATGTGGGAGAGCAACACAGAGCCGTTTAAACACGTGTAAGTCTGCATGTACAGTGTGTGCTGTGACGGTAGATGTGGCTGTTCTTACTGATATGTGGCGAGTAGGAGTCTGGAAAAGCAGTGTACGTGTAGCAGGCCTTCACATCCACACTAGATGAACACGACACACACATCACGAGTGCTGTTAAACATAAAGCTTTCACAGACACAGTGTGAAGAGTCCTCAACTAAATGCATAGGACAAAAACAGTATATCAGGGCTCTCAAGTTTTGAAGACAGACATCCCCACATCCCCCAATATGTCAGTCATCGTGTGATAATGAAAATATGACTAGGTCTAGACTACTTGTTCTGATCAGATCAGAGTCAGTGAACAGGCTGTAAAACTGTAGGCTAAGTAACAGACGCTCATGAAAAACTAATGTTATATGTTATACAGCAGGCAAGCTGTCATAATATTGTTTGTGTCAAACAAGTTGTGAATGTGCTGGAACAGGAGATCATTAGTGATGCTCGGGGCTCCAGTGGTTCCTCTGTGGGTGAACGAGGAATATGGTGAACAATTTCAGGATGCTTTTTTTCATTGGTTGTTGTGTTGAATCTTACCCAGATACAATAGTGCTATTTTCTGATTGGCTATTGTGTAGCCTATATCTTTTTTTGATTGGCTGATAAGTGGCAGGCTCGACTAAGAACTCCAGGAGAGACGCGCTTGAATCCTGCCGGGTCTATAGCCAGAGCGGTATAGTAAATATATGATAAATATTTTTTTCTGCGTGAGAAATACAATGTGTGGCGGGAGTGCGTGACAATAGACCGAAATGAGTGACTGTCACGCTCAATGCGTGACACTTGAGAGCCATGGTATATAGTGCAATCAATAAAAGTAACTTCTGACCAAACACCGTCTTGGTCCTGGCAGTTGTGCTGCGTCAGGTCGATATACTGAGGCTCGATGGAAATGTCCCTAAACACGTGGACCACCGGACGTGACCTAATAGACAAACAAAATATCTTGAAACTTAATAAAGACCGCAAGGCATATATCCGTTTTTAAACATTCAGTTGACATGTTTGTTCTGGTACACATGCTTTCAGTTCAAAGCTCATGTCAACAGCATAAACAGGAGGTTCACATCTCACCTATAAAGCACAACCTGATCACTGAGAGAGCCGATAGCTAGATCTGGATAAAAATTCCCATCAACATCTAGTCCTCCAGATATGGAATAGCCCAGCCGCTTGACTCCTGCATTAAGGCCATCCAGAACCTTGAGGCGGAGAGAAATAAATTCAGACTGCTGTGATGCACTCCTGCCAATCAACCTGTTTAATAAACAGAACTTCAGCACGTTACTCAATCAATCTGAACTGGCTTCTAAATCTCCTCTGTCTCCAGTTTTCTGCTCTTTAGCATCTGAAATGGTTGTTTGTCTTTCGTACCCATTCACAGCGTTTATTTATTAGTTGCACAGTCTTTTTCTTGTCTTATATTTTGTAAAATGATCTTTAGCTGAAAAAAGGTGCTGAATGTATATTATTCCAAAACACTTTAAAATAATGGTCCGTTGTTAACAAGTAACTATGCAGGAAGTAATAGGTAGTTCTACATTAACCCTTAACTTAATACAATTAACTAATAGAGAGGTAAGATTAACTAAGCAGTAAGTAGTAGCAAATTTAAGCAAATCTGGAGTCTGAGACATACTGAACTGACACAAACTAGAGCTCACTAAGCTCTTCAGGTGTTTGTCACTTTAACTGAATGCTCCAGATCACTAGTTCCTGCAGGCTGTCAGAGTAACGCTGTAGTAATTACTGAGGGCTTGATCTATTTTTCTCTTTAAAGCTTACCTGCTTCTAAGGAACTACTAGTGATCGGGACCATTATTTTAAAGAGAAAAACACATTAAACACTCAGTAATTACTCAAGCATGAATTAAAAAGTTGATTGACATTTTCTATCTGTCACATACTGTATATTCGTGATATTTCACCAGTTCATCATTAAAGAGTGTGTGTGACTGGCTAAAGGTGAAAGGTTAACCTGGGAAATGTAGTCTGGGGTGATATGTACCAGTCTGTATAATAGGAGAGTCAGTGTAACGGACAGAAGGCCACGGACAGGATTCATAATTATTCAAGATCAATAGCATAGAATGAACTATATTGTTTAAAGCAAATATACTTCAGGTTGGTACTACTGAAGACCTCTCACTGAGCTCCAGTACTCCGCAGTCAGTCTGAGGTACGTTTAGGTGCGTCACACAGGATTGGCTGCTGTGTTTGTGTGACATGCAGACTGACGTGCTGTGTGCTGTTGTGCCACACATCAGTGTTCAAGTTACAAACAACGGACCCTCTTATTACAAGCGGAAATCCTCATAGGCATGCTGAGTGGAAACATTTGCAGTGCAAAATGAATATTTGTAAGTGGAAAATTGGTATTTCCATTAACATTCTTGAGCAAAAGACATAAATAACTGTCTTATAATACATTTTTGTGAAGGATGTGTGTGTGTGAGAGAGAGAAGGTTTACCTGAGAGGGTTTGGTATCAATGCCAGATGAAGAGCCACGGTAAATAAAAACTTTCCCATCTCCATCAAACGGGGCTCCAACAGCAATGTCTGAAAACAACCAAAATCAAATCAAATATCAAACCATTAAAGATTTTTTCAGTTCTGTTATTAATTTTGTATTTTTTTTTTTTGGTAAGTAGGTTATTTCCTCTTATAGACACCAAAATGCGTATAGACAAGCCCCAGTAGAAAATAGCGGGTCCATTTTTAAAAGAAAATTGACCAAGACACAACTGTTTAAAAATCTGGAATCTGAGGGTACAAAAAAAATCTAAATATTACAAAAACCTCCTTTAAAGTTATTAGCAATGAATATTACTAATCAATGATTAGGTTTTGAAATAATTATGGTACAAATGTACAAAATATCTTTATGGAACATGATCGTTACTTAATATCCTAATGACATGTATTAGAATAATTTTTTCATGTCAAGATCCTGCCTGTCTTTATGTTTTGTGTCAGTACATAGCTTTGTTTTTGTCAGCCATGTGCTTCCCTAGTCCCTCCTTCTTGTTTCCTCTTAACCACACCCTCTGGTTAGCCTTGTTCAGTCCTTGTTTAGTTGATTATCTTCAGCTGTTCCTTGTGTGCTTTCCTCTCTATTTATTGTGCCTCTTGTCCTATTGTCCATTGCTGGTTTGTCTAGTCACCCACTCTTCTTGTCTTTCACACTGTCATCTGTCGTCTTGTCTTGTATCCTCTTGGTTTTTTGACATTGTCCTCTCACTGTCTTTCTCTCTGTGTCTGTGGATGTGTTAAGTCTTGTGCCCTTGTCCTGTCTAGTCCTTTGTAGGTTCATGTTTTGTCTTGCTCCTTCTCTTGCTTTTAGCTTGAATTTGCTTTCTTTTATTTATTTTTGAAGTTCTCCTAGTCTTGATCTCTTGCTTTTGCGCCATATATATATATATATAAGTGGATCATGATCAACTTAAATACTGTATATATATATATTGATCATGATTTGTTTTTACTGTTATTATTATTATTGTTATTATTATTATTTCATTCCCTTGCCTGCTTCTTGTGTATCTCTGTTTCTGTTTTCTTTTGTTCTAGAGTTCCTGTCCTGTTCCCCGCCATTGGTTCTCCTGGCCTGGCATTTGGTCAATTTCAGTATTGTCTGCCGTCAAGTATCTGATCAAGATAAATCCTGTTCTGCTGTTGTGATCTAGCCTGTTGGTGTTATATCCTGCCGTCTGCTGCCTGGGAATGTTCCAGTGGTCCTCCCTTGTCATGTTGTGTTGTGTTTTGTTAATTCACCCCCTGAACTCTATCTGAGAATGGGTCCTCCTTACAAATCCCTGACATCACAGTATTGTGATATTACCCAGGAGCACACTCACTGTACTGTAACAGCAATACGATACTGCATTTAATTATATTTTACAAATGAATCAAATGCAGAATTCAGTTGAATCTGCTTTTATGTGAAACCGAGAAGCATATAAACACACTTGCATGTGCGTCTGATTTCGTTCTTACCCTCATAACCATCCCGGTCCAGATCTCCAGCACTGCTGACGGTCATCCCAAACATAGAGTCGTATGTTCCGTTGAGGCGGATCGGCCGTGCCTTCTCCCAGTGGCTGGCTGGGTTCAGGTACACATACACAGCACCTCCAATCTCTGCCTTTCGGTCGAAGAAATTTGGAGCTCCCACCACAAGATCTGTCCAGCTGTAGGTGAAATGATCCTGTTAGATATAAAGCACATCAGATTCAAGGCTTCACACAGAGACATGCAAGAGTCACACCCGTCACTGTTCAGATCAGCGACGGCCACAGAGTAACCGAAGGAGGAGGCCAGTTCCTCTCCCCACAGAATATGGTCAGGCACCAGCCGGTAGACGTTGTCCTTCCGTAGCAGAACCACAGCTCCCGTGTGATTGGCTCGAGGAGCTCCAGCAACAAACGTCAGCTCAGACTTACTCATGAGACCTCTGGCTGAGTCCACAGAGAAACCTGTGACCAGAAAACAAGCAGACCACCTGATGATTTTCAGAATCCCACACCAAAACAAAGATAATTCATGGTTGTTTTATTAAATATACTTAATTAAAGTTCATGTATTAGTATACAAATATCAGTGTACTTATAGTATTTCAATACTCCTTGGGACTAAACTGGCCCACTTTCTAGTATATACTGTAAGTCCAACAGTCGTACACAACTAGTTTACATCAAAGTAAACTATACTAAAAGTGAACTTATAGGTATTCTGATAGTTTACTAGTTAAATACTTACAATATAGTATAAAATAAAGCTCAAATATATTTAGAATTTTTCTAAGTATAAGTATACTTAAATGTACACAGTACATAAAAAGTAGTATACTTATACAATAGAAAAGTTATACTTTTATTTAAAGAAGCACACTTAAATAAATTCTCTTCATAAGAGATACCAAAATATCAATAGCCTATACCAGTCAAAACAAAACAAAATATTAAAAAATAAATATGTCTACAAACCCAGGTAGCTGTTCTGAGCGACGTCCTCAAAGGAGCTTTTAGACGGTTCCAGAGTTTTGTAGACCAGAGCATCCTCAACAGGACTGGCCATAAACATCAGCCCTGAGTTTGGAGTTGAGGGAAGATTTAGAGGGAGACAAAAACCGTCATCAATTCGTTAAAGGCAAATCTCATTACCTTTCCAGTTGTAGGTCCCCGGGGCCCCAAAGAGGATATAGTTTTTGTCAGGAGTGAAACTAGCCGACAAGCCCTGCTGGCAGAACCCAAACTGCTCATGTCCTTGAGAACGCCCTTCACAGAACTTCCACTCTCCCCCATCCAGATCATCTTTCTCAGTCAGATCTTCACTCAGCACATAACAGCGCCCGATCGGGTCGCGGGTCTCAAACGACTGGTTGACGTGTTGTCTGAGCTCATAGAGATGAGCGCATGTCTGTGTGAGGACATCAACACAAAAAGGATCAGACCGTTTAATCTTGGATTAAATCTATGTCGATTCACTTTTAGGGTAGATTTTGAAAGTGCACAGCGCTCATGACGGAGCAGAGGTGGTCACTACGTTTACTGGGCTTCAGGGCTGGACCTGATGGGTTGGAGTTAGGGTTAGGTTACCTGATCTCAAGCGTACTCAATGTCCATGATTGTGGGTGTTGTAGGGATACAAAGGATGCTTTTGATGCATCTTTTTAAAATTGTCGGGGATTTTAACATTCACGTTGATAATGAAAATGATGCGTTAGGACTTGCGTTTACCGACCCGATCAACTCTTTTGGAATAAAGCAAAATGTTACTGGGCCCACTCATCGTTTTAATCATACGCTAGATTTAATTATATCACATGGAATTGATCTTACTGATCTAGATAT
>JAUCNO010001513.1:788645-801257 GCA_032353835.1 Enteromius viviparus
AAAAGTATTTTTGGATGACTCGTAACCGCGGTTGACCGCGGGCACCCGCTCATTTCGGGTCAACCCGCGCATCACTGGTATCTATACTTTCACTAAAGTAATGGATTTGTGTTCTTTGTCCACCTCTGTATATAAACTTCATTTGGTAGATTGAGTTTGGACATTGGAAGACATTTTAATTTAAAATTACAAAGTAAAAAATGTTTGTAAAATTAAACGTATAAGTATTTTTCAATAAGATCAATGACATGATTTAAGAAAATAAGGCTTCAGAATGTTAGATGTGTGCTATTACGAATGAGAGAAAAATTTCATTTTTATGCTCTTTCTTATCATTACATCAAAACGAAAGAGTCAAAAATTTCCAGGAGTTTAGGAAGGAACCCCCCCCCCCCGTTAAAAATAAGATGTTTTTAACACCTTTTCTTCTCTGTTTTACATGCAAGCATAAAGGCCCTGCTACTATTGTGGGTCAAGTTGAAGTCTGTGAAGGAGCTACAGATGATTTGCGATAACATCGTCGCCTCCGGCCATGTGGAATGACTTGCATAATAATGTGTTTTTATAGGAGCTGATCAAAGCATTCTCAGAAGAAACATCAGGGACAGGCAAGAAGCGGCGTGCCTTTAACTGTCAATCAAAAAATGACTGTCATGTTTTGTTAGACTACATCATTGCTATGGAAGGCACATACATCAACAACAGGAAATATTTCAAGGGAAAATGTAATTTTATCTATATTTCATTACCACAGTACCAAGAAAATCTAAACATACTCCAGGTAGAGAAATTAATATCTTTAAAAATTACAGCATGAGAAGGGATCTGAAAAGGAATATAAAACCTCCTAATTTCTTAGTGGTCTGGCATTAACATTCAAGTTGGTTGAAGGAGGCAAAACATAAAATAAACTTTCCTTCCAAATCAGATTTAAGCTGGTCATAATAAGATCTTAAACAGATGTTGGGCTTCTTGACTATTCAAATAACTTTATGTTCTTAAAGCTGCTTGCTCTGTCACTTGCTGTTATGATTGCATAGTAAAATTGTGTGACTGAGGACTGTCAAGTTTAACACATTCCCTCTAATGAACCAAACAACTCCAAAATTACAGTCTATTCATATTAATAATCTGCAAACAAACAGTTAAAAGCACATTCTTAGTATGAGGAAATTAATCGCATGATTCAGCTAACCTCCAAACCGTAAAGCTCTTTATTAAACTAAATAGCCTGATTAAATAACATTAGAACAATCAAATGCAAATTGACAGAGGGTTGTGTTTTTGACTCTGTATTTCTTGAAAGAACAATTAGCTGTGATTTAGTGTCTGAAATGTGTAACGCCATAGGCGTGATTCTCTGTTTTTTGTTTTGCCATGTTCTGTGTTTTCGTTTCTAGTCCATGTGTTCTGTATGTTTATTTGCCTGTGTTTATGTTTACCTGCTGTCTCCCATGTGCTTTCGCTTATTTGTAACCCCGCCTTCGTCATTAGTGTTTCATCCTCTACCAGCCGTGTTTGTCCAGGTGTGTTTGATTAGTCTCTGTATAAATTCACACCCTATGTCTTGTATCTTTGTCTGATAGTTGCATGTCGTCGTCTCGTGATGCCCGTTCAGCTCCTTTGTTTCTTGTTTATGTATTAACAAATGTTCTGTGAGGAATCCCTGCCTTTCCGAGTCGTGTCTCTGCTGAAGCGATCAGCAGCGATCGCGCTGGCTTCACCCGTCACAAAATGTTTGGAAATATAAAATCACATTAATATTCTCTATGATGGGTATCATTAAGGTTTTAATGGTATTGCTACTTTATTGATACCGCTTATCAATTAATTTAACGGTGCTCTTATCTGTACTTTTTGTTGTGTTTTTAATTATTATAATAATAAAAAAAACTAATTGAGAACAGAATTCACAACATACTTTTTTTTTTCAATGTTAAATAATCTGTAGCCTAACAAACAACAATGTTTGAGCAAATATTAAACATACAAAACAAATGAATACCCTCGCAATACCCTCGGTTGCTTTGATCTCGTTTGGCTATACACCATGGTCAACCACTGAGCTCGCCTCGCTCTGCCGAACCGCAGAGCTCGGTGCCAGTTTGGGTTTCGTTTTCGCAGCTCTGATCGCCGCGTAAAAACCCTACAGTCCCGAAACTACCTCTGCCCGGTTACAGATCCACCCCCACGATTGCCAGCACCACCAAAATCCACGGTTTCCAAAACGCAAAAAACGGGTTGCAGTCCTGTTTCACGGCGACAGGGGTCGTGTTCAGCCCAGTTGGTCCCAGTTTTACAGCCTAAGGTGCTGTTTAAAGATCTGTCGGTCCCAGTTTCACAGCCTGGTGTGCTGTTTTCTGTTCAGTCGGTTCAGGTCCTACAGCTAGAGGAGCAGTCATCCGTACTAGCGATCTCTAATACACTAGTGACGGGTTCTGACACCACGTCACCGCGAGAGGGGCTGTGTGGTGTTTAGTCTGGTTCAGTTGCACAGCCAGGAGAGCTGTGCAAAGCCCAGTCAGAGCCGGTGTCACCGCCAGGAGAGAGTTTGAAAGTCCTTGCGGTGCCTAGCCCACCTATAATGGGTTCTAGCCCCATTTCACGGTACGAGGAGCCGTGCGTTTCCCAGTTGGTCCCGGTTACGCAGCCTGAGAAGCTGCAGAAGGTCCTCGCGGTTTCAAACCCGCATGTAACGGGTCCCAACCCCGTAGTATGGTACGAGGAGCAGTACTCAGAGTTGAAGGTCTGCGATTTGAACTCAAGTGGCCGGATCCGCCAGACCCGGTCAGTGATCCGGGTTCATTGTCGCCTGAGCTTTATGAAAACTGTGAGGCTCCATGGCCCGAGCCGCCAGAGTCTGTGTGTGGCTCAGAGTCTTCACTGGGTCCGCCAGTGGCTGCACAACCTCTGGAGATCTTGGCTTTAACCATAAAATCTCTAGAGTCCCCATTGGTGGCTGCAGAATCCATGGAGGTCCCTGAGTTACAGTCTGTTCAGCCAAGAGGAGTGTTGTCACAGCCTATTCGGTCTCAGAGACCGTTATCACAGTCAGTTCAACCTCGAAGGGCGAAATCACTGACGGTTGGTTTCAGAAGGGTTTTTATCATGTAAATTCCTAGTTACCAGGGGATGACAGTCCCATGGCAGAAGAGAACAAATAGGAACAATATTAGCGTAGCTGCTGTTCAATCTAAGAAAATGAAGATTTGTTGAACCAGAGCTAAAAGATTAATAATGAACATCTGATTAGATATAACTGCAGGAAAAGTTGAGATGCATTATTCGAATGCTTGGCTAAAAAGATGTGTTTTTAATCTAGATTTAAACAGAGAGAGTGTGTCTGAACCCCGAACGTTATCAGGAAGGCTGATATCTCAGATATGCTTATTCAATGTCTGTAGATGGACATAATTACTCATGAGATACTGGAATATGATGAATGTGCTGGAATGTTATATCAGCAAATATTTCAGTATTACTGGAGCTAAACCTAAAAAGATCCCCCTAACCTTTACCTCAGCCTGATCTGGGCATTTCTGAAGAGCTGTTGATAGATGTTTTTGATGAACTGTTCCTGAAGCTTATGGTATTGTGCCTTAATATTCGAGTGTAGTAAAGTGCCACCATATTTCTAATTTGAACATTAACTGTCTAACATTAAACAATGTGACTGATTTGTGGTTCGTTATATAGTATCAGTATTTTTATCTTAAATGTATTAAATGAGTATTAATTTATTTACACATGTCTTTTCTTTAGGACCATGTTTATGAGTTGCTCAACACGATAGATGCCAGTCAATGCTTCTTTAACATAGTAAGTATGATTCTTGAAGACAAGATAGAAAAGAGGCAGAGATGCTTTTACATTAATCTGTGGTCATCATCCATTTCAGACTGTAAATTTTGACTTCACCAAGAACTACCTGGACCTTATCGTCACCTACGCCTCAGTCATTTACATGCTGTCCCGCATCGATGACAAGAAGGCAATAGTTGGAATGTATAACAGTGCATTCGAGTTCTCCAACGGAAACAGGTGACCAGCTTTTAGACAGTCACACTTTCACATTTGAAAATCTCATTTATTTATGTTTTGTATGATCTGCTCACATGAACCTCTGAGGGTCAGGTCTGGTGATGCTCTTTCTTACAAGGCATATGTTTTTGTTTAAATCTGTTGAGGTATATATCTGAAATCTGTGTGGGTTCAGATTTTGTAAACAGCTTTTCTTTCTTATGATGTGATGTCAGAACATTTGCCAATTTGATTATTTTCAAAATGCAGGTAAATGTAAATGTGCCTTTTTATGTTAACCTTTCTTTTGATGTTTATGCATCTTGATGTATTCTGACAGTCATTGTGTAATCATGCAAATTCATGCAGTTAATCACTGACAGATTTCTTTTCTTAAAGACTTTATGCAAAACATTAACAATCACAGTCAACCGAGTACTCTCACAGAAGCATTTTGATTATTTATATCCATCCATATAAATACATCCACATGATCAACTCTAGATGGCCGGAGATTTTATTGGCTTGCATCTGTTTTTTGAAGCAGCCAACCGTCCCTGGCACAAATGCATAATACGAATGCAAGAACACTCAGCTGAGGGCAATAGAACATGAGAAATGTATAATAATACACTGTATGATTGTGTGTGTGTTCTAACTATGCAGCGATCCCTCGTTCCCTCGGCTCGGTCAGATGTTTATAGAATATGACCATCCCTGGAAGAAGCTTTCTGAGGAGTTTGGTCCCCACACCAAGGTCTGTCCCCTTTTGATACACTGCAGCCTGTTAAATGTTGGTAACAAAATCATTTTTAGTGACAATTATAATATGCAAAAATGAGTGTTTTCAGTCAACCCTTAGATCCTTTCATCAAACTCAATTGTATTATGTTCTAGTGCTTAGCACATACAGCACAGCATCTGTGTGCAGCTATATCAAAGAGAAATAAACCCAGAGAATACTGTATAGAGCACTCTTCAGTGTTGTAGTCTGTGGGCGGTTCAGTGTCTGTGAACGGCTGTGTTGTTGGTCAGTCTGTGACAGAGGCTCTCCTCACACTGCTCCTGGTGTATCCTCGGAGGAATCTTTCTGCTGACCAGTGGCGCAGCGCTCAGCTCTTGTCCCTTCTGGCGTCTCCCGCTGCCATGCTCAGCCCTGCGTGCTGCGACACCGTACGTACAGATCAAACCCAGTCCATGAGAAATCTCCAGTTTGTGTGAAGGACTGACCCTGACCGTTGTTTTCAGATGGCCTGTGAGTATCTGTCCATGGAGGTGATGGAGCGCTGGATCCTCAGTGAGTATCTGCTATGTACAAGGAGGTCTTCCAATATCTGATAAACATGTAATAAATATGTCAAATATTTATAACTGGTGCTGTTAGAGAGAAGGCAACCTTGAACTTGGGACTATCCATTGAAAACGTGTCCTCTGTTGTCATCAGTCGGCTTCCTGTTGTGCCATAGCAGTCTAAACACCAATGCTAACTCTCAGAATTTATGGAAGATGGCCCTTCGTAATGGCCTGTACATCACAGTCATCAGAGACGAGGTTCTCAACATGCACAAGCTCTCAGAGGACTTCTTTGACAGTCTCAAAGGGTAATGCAAGCCGCTGACCTCAGACCGCATACATCAACAGCCTGTCACTCACTGAAGGAATGCTTCTTTAAGATTCGGATGTAGTCGCAGAATTATTTCTCATAATGTAAACTGTTTATCTTCACCTTTGTTTTGTTTCCAGATACAGTAAACGCATTCCTGACATCAAAGAATGTAAAGAATACGTCATCACTAACTGGTGAGCATCTTTCAAACATCCTAAATGTACATGAAGCTTGTAATAGACTGCAGACTAAATGTCTCATGGGTTTCCAGCGGAGCATTGCGGAGAGAGAAGCGTAACTTCCTGAGAAATGCCCTGAAGGAACTTACCAAGGTTTTGGAGGATGAACCTGCATTGCTTGGACCCAAGGTTTCAACCGTTCTTTCACTGATTGTCATTATTAGTTTTGTTTGTTGATCTCGCTATAATGTAATAATGCCGAGTGGTAGGGTACGCTGAGCAGAGTATATGTGCTCCCTCTAGGCTTTGTTTGTGTTCATGGCGCTGTCGTTCTCTCGTGATGAAGTGCTCTGGCTTGTGCGTCATGCTGACAACATCCCTAAAACCAAGACCCCGGAGGACTACACAGACTCGTGAGTTTCACTGAGCTATGTCTGTGGTTCATGTGACCTTTTCCAATTTTTTTATTTAGCTATTTTCAATAATCAATTCCTTTTAATTGACCAATAAACCATCATCATGGAAATATCAGAAAAGGACAGACTGAACGTTAATTAAGATCATTAATTTTACATCATGAGTGTTATTAAGTATTACGCATCAGTACTGGATCAGTGTTTGAGATTCAGTATTTAACTCAGTAAATTGATTTTTCTTATTTTAATTATTCATATTTACTGTATTTAAGTGTTCAAAAAGTGCCTCTAACTGAAGAATCACACACTTTTATATTATTTTTGCTATGAATTCTGCTACTGCATTCTCTAAAATTAAAATCGAAACAACAACAAACAACAAATGTTCATATGCCGCATGTTTTTGTTGTACAGTCAGATGGCAGAGCTCCTCTACTACATGGAAAAGCTGCGCACTCTTTTGGCTCAGCACAGATATGTTATAGAACGCTACCATCTTCAGTACTTGTCACAGTATGATGCTCTAGTGCTGAATGACACCATTCAGGTACTCAAGCACATGGCACTGCTCACTAAAGCTCACAAACTGTGCTGCACTGCTACAACACAAACTCCAGAAATAGTGTGACTTTTTCTTTTTTTTTATTTGAATAAGATGAAAACTAAAAGACTTTCAAACCACTATTTTATTCACAACAGAATATAGAAAACATAACAAATGTTTTCCTCCACTAAATGGGTTCATTTCAAATTTGATGCCTGCTACAGGTCTCAGAAATTTGGTTGGGCAACAAAGGGCTGAAACAACAAGACACTTAGAAAAGATTCAGTGGGGAGAACATCTAGCAACTACTTAAGTTAACTGACATCAGGTCTGTAACATGATTAGATATAAAAGGGAAGTATTAGAGACAGAGTTTCTCAGAAGTGAAGATAGGCAGAGGCTCTCCAATCTGTGAAAGAGTGCGTAAAAAAGATTGTGGAATACTTTAAAACTGAAATTTGCATAACAGCATAACATCCTCTACAGATTGAGAGAAACTGTATAAATCTGTGTGTGTAAGGGACAAGGCTGAAGCTCGTGGTCTTCAGGTCCTCAGACGACACTCATCTCTCATCACATGATTCTGTCATTGACATTACTAAATGGGCTCAGGAATACTTCCAGAAACCACTGTCGGTAAACACAATCCTCCAAGACGTCTGAAGATGACAAATAAAGCTCTATCATGATAAAAGAAGCCATATGTGAACATGGTCCAGAATAATTGTTTCCTGTGGGTCCAGACTCATTTAAAATGGATTGTTTCAAAGTGGACAAGTGTTCTGTGGTCAGACGAGTCCAGATTTGACATTCTTGTTGTAAATCTCAGATGCTGTGTCCTCTGAGCTAAAGAGCAGGAGATCTTCAGCATCTTATCAGCGTTCAACTCAAAAGCAGCATCTCTGATGGTATGGAGGTGTATAATGGTATATGGTAGGAGCAGCTTCATGTTCACTATGAATGCTGAATATAGGTACAGGACAATACTAAACCACATACTGCAGCGATTACTACAGTAGAAGAGTCTGGAGCTGAAGTGACCTGCTATAGAGAATAGAGAGAACATCTGGAGCATCATTAATCAAAAGAATACATCAAAGATGACCACAAACTCTTTAGCAGCTGGAAACCTATATCAGACAGAATGGGACCAAACTATAAAACTCTAGAAACTCATGACCTTAAGCCAAGACGTTTTTAAACCGTTTTGAAAAGAAGAGAAGATGCTACACCATGATGAACGTGTCCCTGTTGAAACTATTACAGCAAGCATCCAATTTGAAATGAGCTTATTTTGTGAATAAAATTGTAAATAAAATAAAAATATCTCAGTTTATACATTAGTTGTGTTCTATGTGTTATTTTGTGAATACAATATCGACTTATGATTTGAAATTCGTTTTTATTTTAAAAAGTATCCGGGAAACATTTTTGAAATTCTGGCTGTATCAGAAAGTTTGCAGTCTGACTCATTTTCTATCGTCTGATTTCAGGGTATGCACGTCTGTCCGGAGGAAGAATCGGTTCTTATGTCATCATTCGTCTCAACTCTGTCTGCAATGAGTCTGAAGCACCGTGAGTTCTGTTTGTGTTTTCTCTACACAGCTTGTGTACTCTGAACATTGGTCGACTGCTTGATTGGGTTGGATTTGTTGGTGTTGGTACAATCTAGAAAAAGCACTGTAAAGTACTGTATATTTTGTAAACGGTAGTGTGGGTTTGTTTGTATGTGTAATTAAATGTACACTTCATATTTGGGAAATAGATATGATACATAAATAACATAAATATTTCTGAAATACTAACATGTGTAGCATGAACTCCAATCCTATTGTTATTCATTTGCTATCTAAATACTCTTTGGTGATCATTCTATACAGTGGATGCAGGAGAAGAGTTTGACCTGAAACCATTCAGACTGGACTGGTTGAGACTGCAGGTATGGCAAAACTGACTTCAGTTAAAGCTGAAATAAGAAAAGAAAACAGACAAAAATGAAATTCTGTAGGAAGACCTTTGGATACACACTTTCATTAATTTGCAATGGCTAAAACAGAAACTGAATTCTGTTGCCATTTTTGATCTTCCCTCCACTTCTTTTTTTTTAAACGTCTGTATAGTTACAGCTACATCTTGAAACCATGTTTCTTTATTTGATTACATCACACAAAATGAATCTATATTAGCCACTGGGAAAGCACAGTGCTACTTCTTAACCCAGCTAAACAAAATGTGTTTTTGTTTGTGGTTTTGTGTTTCTTTATTATTATTATTATTATATCAATTTATTGCTTTTTTAGTTCTTTAACCTTTAATCATTCTCTCAATTTTGAACATAATGTATGACATAAACTACATAGATACATCCATTTAATGGCCTTCTGCATTCCTCAGGCTTACACCAGTATTGGTAAAGCTCCTCTGGCACTGAAGGACTACCCTGAGCTCGCCAAGGTTATGAACATGGCCCAGTTTCACTCTAGGATGATGGACAATGTGAATGAGCTTCTCTGTGAGACGGCTGATCTCTCCATCCTCTGGTGAGTCACTTCTGAGTGAAGTTGGAGACCAGCACTACAAAAAGCACATCTAATTATATTAACATTTTCCAATTTGACACACTATCTATATTTCACATCTTCCAAAATCATATAGGCTTGCGTGACTGTCACAGGTGTGTGGTGCAGGAATGAACGAACAGAGAACAAACAAACACAGGCAGGGCAGTACACACACAAAGTAACGTTAATACCGGACAGAATAAAAATGAATAAACTCGAACTTGTTAAGGGTCAGACAATGAAGGGTAACGAGCATGACACACCTGAACACAATCATACAAATACCAAAACTAGGTCACAGAGACAGAGGGGGATGAAAACAACAACAAGCAGTTCAGGGGCGTGACGGTGACATCTTTCAACTTTTTTTTGTTAACTTCACAAATGTCACATTGACACCATTTGACATTAAGAAACCCCATACTATGTTGGTCTTTCCTGTTTACGTTGATGTTAATGATGTTTCAGAGCTGTAGAATGATGATTGATAATAATGAGACCATGAATACAGATTCTGTGTTCCACAGAAGAATGCTTTTCTTTAGGGACTCGTTTAAACACAAACACACCACACACTGCTATCAATTCATAAAGTTACTAAGACCAAATCAAGCAAGTGATATTTGTATTATTATTCCTAACTATTGAAGGCAATCTGCATCATCTGTGAGTCTTTAAAAAGACATCAAGCTACAGAATCTGACGTGCGTGTAATGTTTCAGTTTCCACGCTCGTGTGTTTGAGAAGCTGTTCTCTCAGAACAGTGAGGACGTGTCCATGCAGCGCTACCTCACGGCTTTCCCCGTCATCTGTTCACACTTCAGTCAGTGTCTGCATCCACTCTGTCCAGAAGAGGTCAGTACTGCTAGCCTCAAGCTTCTACATGCGTAAGCTTCAGATGTTCTATTTCCGTGGGTCAACTGATTCACACCTTTACAGGCAGTCAGTGGTGTCTGGGGCATTGTCTCAATGACTAAAGATAACTGATATACATATAATCCTTCTGACCCCCTTATCATTCATAATGCCAATACTTCTGAAATCTGTTATTGCTCACAGACTGTCTTGTATCTCACAACCAGTTGGTGGAATCGAACTAATTTTTGTTCCATGGTCATTTCTAATATAATATGTCACATTTAGTCCTATAAAGGCCAAAAGTGAACTTTTTAAGGAAACGTTGCCATAGATCGTTTTCAAAGGATAATCTGAAAGACTATTTGCACTACTACTAAATGCTGTTCTGTCATATGTTTATTGTTAAATGCACATGTGCACATGGACTAGGCTGAAGAAATAGAGACTCAAAGCTTGAGGCTGTGTGTGACCTTTCTGGAGGAGATTTCCCGTCTGACGTGTTCGGTTGTGCTGGAGATATGTGCTGAACAGTGCAACCTACATGAGAAGGTACACTAGGTTACTTGAAACATAGTCACGATTCAGTGTGACTTGAAGACATAAGGATCAAACAACATAAAACTTAATTACAATTAAAATAAAAGGGATTTAAGGGTCTGGATTTAAGCTTAAAGGAATAGTTTACCCAAAAATATAATTCTCTCTTCATTTACTCACGCTTGAGTAGTTCTTTGTTCTGCTTTAACACAAAGGAAGCTATTTCTTCAATAAGTTAGTAAGCAGACTGTTTTGGTCACATTTGACTTCCATAGTAGGAAACAAAATACTATAGAAGTCAATGGTGACCAAAACAGCCTGCTTACAAACTTTCTGAAGAAATATCTTCCTTTGTGTTCAGCAGAACAAAGAAGCTCATACAGGTTGTAAACAGGATGAGTAAATGACGACAGAATTTCATTTCTGGGTAAACTATTCCTTTAAGCAACACAGTCTCACTACAATTTGTCACATTTTGATGTTTGGTCAAGACTCTTTTGCGTCACTTTTTGAAGCTCAGGGTACTTTTCAACGCAAAGGATCTTCTGTTTTAAACCATAAACCCTTAGCGTCAATATGCCGATGTGATAATTTTTTTTATTTTATCATCATAATTAAATGATATATTGGTTAAAAACAATGACATTATTGCATATATGTAGGGGTGTGATTTTTCAATGTAAACAGTCAAAAGAGTTTTTTTTTATTATATTATTTACACATTTATGACTAACCCAAACCCTGTCCCTAAACCTACCATCTGTCAATAAAACACAGCAGGCAGATACAACCACCGTCATAATTTATTTGAAAAATATGAATATTTCAAATCTTTTGAGGCAAAATAATTGATCTGTGAGAGGAATAGATGTGGTTGCGTTCACCGTCTTCCGTGTACTTCCTGTGCGCTGCTGCAGTCTGGGAATCCTGTCAAGAATCCTTACGTCAACGTTGGTTGTGAAAGGCCATTGGCTCTTGTGTCGATTGCGTCATTCTACCGGACGGGAGTATGCTTTCTGAATGAGTTGTGAGCACATTAACAGAGTGGGATAATTTTTAATGAATCAAACCTTGTGTTTTACTCTATTCTTTGCGTAAATTCTTCGTATGGCTTCCGAAGACTTACAATGTGACACAAGTTGTTTGTTATGTATAAATACTGCTTGTTAATGTTTAGTTTGTGCAATAAATGCTTGTTTGTGTTTATATTGTTCAGAGGTGGGTAGGTTTAGGGTAGGGGTGGGGTTTGGTGCTCCAATAAAAGTAAAACATTCTATAATAAATTTATATATGCACGCGAACCATTATATTAAGCAAAACAACTAAAAGCAATGGAGGGCCCTTCATGTTGAAAAGTGACTAAAAAGGGGTACCTTCAGCTTCAAAAAGCGACACAAAAAGGTCTTGACCAAGCATCAAAATGTGACGAGATGGAGTGAGACTGTTTTGCTTTAAGACATAATTTCAGATATCAATATCTATGTGTATATTGTATAATGCAAAGGCAGTCAGCAGAAGGAAAAAAAAACTTTATGAAGGGCAAATGTTATATTGCAGCCATTTGATAAAATCCATTTAAGTTCATCATTTCCTCATTAATGCACACACAGCACCCCATATTGACAGAAAAACACAGAACTGTTGACATTTGTGCAGATTTATTAAAAAAGAAAGTATTTAGATCCTTTGCTCAGTATTTAGTAGAAGCAACCTTTTGATCGAATACAGCCATGAGTCTTTTTGCGAAAGATGCAACAAGTTTTTCACACCTGGGCCCTCATGTATCAACGCTGCGTACGCACAAAAACTGTGCATACGCCAGATTTCACGCTCACGTTCGGATTTACTAACAATGAAATGAACGTGAGAATGTGCGTTGCTCCACGTCAAG
>JAUCNO010001513.1:822398-850592 GCA_032353835.1 Enteromius viviparus
ATTAGATTACTCCGTTACTGAAAAAATAACGCCGTTAGTAACTCCGTTATACTTAAACGCCGTTACTCCCAACACTGATCTTAAGAGAACAAATGAAGTGACAGTGATCAGTCACTGAATCGTAACACCAAACTACAAAAATTAATGTTGCTCTAATAGTTTTGTTAAATATAAAAATGTTAAAAACCTAAAGGAAAAACTCAGAAAATCCTCCACCCCAACACTCTTTGCTAATAAAAGCCGTTTTCTTTTCCTTTTAACATTTTAAGATCCTTCATTTAAAGCACTTAGACGTAAAGAAAAATAAATAAAAGGAAATACTCCCTATAGAGTGATCTTTAACTTCGTCCATCACAGAAGAGTACAGAAACACACAAAGCCTGCCAATTTGCCTGACAATTTCCTGAATACAAAGGTGGCAATTTGTCTGCGCTATTTTTGAAAACAGTCGCAAGAACGTTCCCACACCTTTAAAGTTACCAAGGCACCAGCCTCCACATCTCGAGTTGCTTGACAAGGTAATCAGTAGCCGGCTCAGCCGCAAATAAGCCTGACCGCACTCTGTTAATGCAGCCAGAGACATGTTCAAGGTTATTACTGCTGATACAGACCGCTCTCTGCTTCATTCGGCTCTGAGAGGTAAAGAAGGCATATGATAGTGAGAGATAGAAAGACTTGAGAATCATTGTTTCATTCCCTTTTCTTCAGTTCTTCAAAGTAATCCATTGTCATCAAATAATAAAACAGGCAGGGACATTGGAATAAAAACCTATAACTGTGGGATTTTCTTTTCTATCCTTTCAGAGGGTGTGAGGTGAAACTTGGAAATGTCAGCAACACTTTTCTGAAATGCTTGTCATATACATGGTCAGATACATGTCGGTCAATCCATGTGTGACTTTATTAAAACTAGAACAAGGACACTAGCCAAGTTATAGGGTCACTGCAAGAAATGGGTGTTTTTTCAGTTTGATGAGATTTTTTACCATTTAAAATTGGACGTGCCCTATTACGCCTTTTCAAATGTGATCTTTCATGCAGTGTGTCGTGTAGCTGTATGTGAACATAAACTATCTGCAAAGTTGTGACGCCGACAGTGCAAGATAAATAAAGTCATTGTCTATCAAAAAATAGAGCCGGTTACCATTCGCCTAAACAAGTTGTCAGCAATTTAAATCTTTTTCTGTTACGGATCCACGTCACTTAGTAACATATTTGCATAATGTCAGCCCACGTTCTAAGTTGCAAATGTTACAGACCCCAGGCGTGGTGGTCACAATAACGAAAAGAATAGTTATCTGCAGAAATGAATGAGAAGACTGAGATGAAAAGAAAACAGGACCACGCGATTCTTTCTCCAGATTACGTTTTTTTTCGAATCACTTAAACTCAAGTACATCTTTTACATTCAATGCATTCTCTGCCCAGCATATTCAAATTATATAAAACACAAATAAAGTGCATATGCACCAATTAGCTTCAGCAGTGGGATGTATTAAAACTTCCTGCTACACGTTCACTCAACTTTGAGTAGAAATCATATGAGTTACAAATAACATTGCAATATTGCAGTGGTTTTCACTGAGACATCATGCTGCTTATTCAAAACTCAACAATACACTGCATATTTTAGAAGTAAGCTTACTCAAACTGGGACTTTGCATTTAAAAGTGTACAGTAACTTTAACAGATTATGTGAAATCACTCTCAAGAAATAAAGACATCAATACTGATACTATTTTTAAAACTGTAATCAGAATAGTATATATATATACACATACATACATACACACACATATATATATATATATATATATAAATACACACATACACATACATACAACACTCTCATACGTTTCCTTAATACTCTATTATGAGCTTTCTCTGCTTTAAAACAGTTCCTAGAACATGTAAACACATTTTTGAGAACTCTAAGCATCAACTGGAGCGATGTATACTGCTTCAAGGGTTTACATATAATTTACTGTACAGACGGAATGAATGTCTGTGCACGCATGAACTCTCGCGGTAATAGCGCGAGTCATCGCGAGATTACTCGTGGCTCAGCATGACGCCATTATCTAGTCCGGCTCGACTTTAACTTATCAAAAAGTCATTCAAATCTCCACTATACGGTTTACAACAAATCCATATGCTGAACGAAGTCTAAAGCTTTGTCCTTTGGTGGTTTAAACTCAGTACTGACCTGCAGAAACGAATGAGAAGACTGAGATGAAAGGAACACAGGACCACGCGATTCTTTCTCCAGATTACGTTTAACCGGAAACCAGAGGTTGCACAAACTTGGGTGCACCACACGCTCCCCAGCAATATAAGTGGCTCCTGACACTTCAGTTAAACAACAGACTGTAAACAAGACACATAATAACAATTAACTTCCATAACCTTTCACAAGGTTAAAAAAAAATGAGTCTCTTATGCAGTGTCTCTCACTTCAAAAGCAAGGAACTGCATATGGGATCTGCAAGTAAGGGTTTGTTGTAAGGGGAGGGGGTTGTGGGTAAAAGGCATGGTAATACAGTAAAGGATACATTTTTGGCTGGACGTTGACTGTGTTCACAGTTGGAAAAGACTGATAGTCTGGTTGGCCCAGGAATGGATAAGTGAATACCCTTGTTGGACGTCTCTGCCTGGTGGACTGCCTCAAGCTGGGTGATTTCTCGAGGTTTAAGTCCTGTCCTGGTCCAAGACATGGTACCGATTGGGGACTGGACTCTCGAATCTCTGCTTCCTCCTGAAGCTGGGGTTCTCCCTGGCCATCATCTGACTGAGGTAAGTCTGTGTCTTCCACATTATCTATGCTTGTCACTTGTTCCTTTTCAGCATCAACATATCTTTCTTGCTCCACTTGACAGTCCTTGTCTCGTTCTAATCTGCAATGTGACACAGTGTGAGTTTGCTCAATTGTGTGTGGGCGCTCAATTTGAGGATGGTTAACAGGAGCTTGAAACCAACAGAGAGGTGCATCATCTTCTGAGTCGCTTATTTCCAGACTTTGTAATTGGTCAGGAGGCTTTGATCTTTCTTTGGGCTTTTCATCTGTTTTGTGGCTTGGCAGTGGGGTTCTGGACTATGTCCACGGGCAAGTTATTTACCTGCAACAACAAGTTCCTGTGCAGTGTACGGAGTGGACGTCCTCCTGTCTCTGGACTCACTTTGTATACTGGATTTTTTCCAACCTGCTCTCTCACAACATAGATGGTTTGTTTCCAGTAAGACCTTAATTTTCCAGGCCCACCTCTCTCACTCAAGTTGCGCACCTGCACCCTGTCTCCAAGCTGTAGTGTTACACCCTTGCACCTTTTGTCATAATGTAGTTTACCTTTAAAGCTTGACTCTCGACTTTTTGTTTTCGCTATACGGTATGCCTCCACCATCTTCCCTTTCCACTTATTAACATATCCATGAGGGGTCTCCGCGTTTTCCGCCAGAAGGCCGAAAAGAAGACCTACTGGAAGACGAGGATGTCTGCCGTACATGAGGTAATGTGGTGAAAACCCTGTGGCCTTATGCTTGGTACAGTTATAAGCGTGAATGACATGGGGCAAATGGTCCTACCAATTTTGTTTCTCTTTCTCTCCCAAGGTACGAAGCATCTGTAACACAGTCCGATTCAGCCGTTCTACAGGGTTGCTCTGAGGATGATATGGAGAAATCCTCGAGTGGCCCACACCGCTGAGTTGTCTGAGGGATTTGAACAGTTCATTTTCAAATTCTCGACCCTGGTCGTGGTGGAGTTTAGATGGGTAACCGAACTTCGGAATGAAGTCATTAAAAAGACGATCAGCTGCTGTTTTAGCTGCCTTATTTTTGGTGGGGTAAGCCTGTGCGAACCTGGTGAAATGGTCCACCAAAACTAAAATGTACTCAAAGCCACCCTTGCAAGACTCTAAGTGGAGGAAGTCGATACAGAGTAGCTCAAGTGGGGCGTTAGATGTTATGCTGCCCATCGGCGCTCTTTCATGTGTCGCTGGTTTCTTTTGCTTAATACAGGGGCATTTCCTTGTGATATATTCCTCGATCTCTCGCTTCATGAAAGGCCAATAAAAACGCTCCCTGGCCAGACTCAAAACTTTCTCCACACCAATGTGGCCCATGTTGTTATGGAGGTGTGTGAGAGCTACCTGTTTATAGACAGAGGGCAAGACCAGCTGTTTTCGTTCTGTGGTCTTCCTGTGCAGCAGGCCATTCTCTATGTATTATCGACATTCTCTCAAAAGTCTTTTGGTGTTAATGTCAGCTTTAGCTCGATCCTCTTCTGATGGTGTGATGTCATTTTCCTTCATTTCTAGGACTCTCCCAATTGTTGGATCCGCCCTTTGCTTGTGGACTAATTCGTCATGACTGATGGTCTGCAATGGCTCTTAAAGCGGCTGATCTGAGGAGGCCAGGCTGAGGGCCGCAACCTATGGTACATCCCCTTGCTTAGCCCTCCTGTTGCCTTCCCAAACTGCATTGACTGCATCCTGTTACAGTTCTTCCGAACAGTCTTTTATAAAGGTATCGATGTCAAGTGGACAGCGAGACAGCACATCAGCATCGATGTTGACTTTCCCTGGGCGGTACTTTACATCAAAGTGGAAATCTGCGAGTTTTCCCACCCAGCGGTGTCCAACAGCATTTAGCCTGCCTGTGCTTAAAACATATGTCAGGGGATTATTATCTGTAAAGATGGTGAAATGAGGTGCATAGAACAGATAATCTTTAAATTTGTCACAAACTGCCCACTTGAGGGCTAAAAACTAGTTTTCCGCTGTGCAAGTGGTAGTTTTGTTCGGCTGGTGTTAGAGTGCGTGACCCGTAGCCTATCACCCTCATCTTGTTGTCCTGGTTCTGATACAGAACCGCTCCCAGGCCTTTCTGCGATGCGTCTGTGTGAAGTATAAAGGGGCGAGTAAAGTCAGGGTAGGCCAACACTGGTGGCTGGGTCAGCATGTCAACTAAACGCTCAAGGATGTCTTGGTGCTCTCTTCTCCATTGTACAGGAGCACGAAATGACTGTTGGGGATATTTTGTCCTGCCTCTAACTGGTTTAGTGTTGGATGTGTCAATCTTGACTTGGAGCAGGTCATACAGGGGTTTTGCAATACGTGAGAAATCCTGCACATATGTCCGGTAATAGCTCAGGAATCCCAGGAGCTGTCTGACATCTTCTGCTGTCTGGGGTCTCCTGTGTTTGAGTGACTGCACAGCCTCAATATCTTTGGGGTCCACTTTCACTCCCTCCGCAGACACTAGGCGGCCAACATACTGGACCTCTTTGCAGAACAGTTCGCACTTTTCTGGTTTTAATTTGACTCCATGGCGTTCTCATCCACTCGTAGAGCCCCCACGGAGTTGTAAATGCAGTCAAGTACCTTGATCCCTCTGCGATGAACCCTTGGTGATATGCTTTGCCTTGGTCCAAGATTGAGAACCAGCTGTAACCTCCAAGTGAGTCTGTGAGGTCCTGGATCCGTGGAAGTGGATGTTTATCTGGGACCGTTTTGTTGTTCAGGAGACGGTAGTCAATGCACAAACGTAGGGTTCCCTCTTCCTCACACAGATGACAGGGGCTGCATAAGGGGACAGAGATTTTACAACCCACCCTTTAACTAACAGTTCTTGGATGTACTCTTTGACTTCTCTGTAAAGGGGCTTTGGGATGGATGCATAAGCCCTCTGGACTGGTGTGTCATCCTTAAGTCTAATTTCCATTTGTAGTGAGGGAATACAACCTATATCACCACTGTCACGAGAGAATGCCCAACACTCTTCAACTAACACCTTTTCGACTGACTTTTGTTGGTCTGGACTGAGGTGACTAAGGTCAACTGATGGTAGCCAGGGCTCAGTGAGAGGATCACCAGGAGGGGTGGTTTCGTCTATCCCTGTGGCAGATATTGTGATTGGTTTAGGTTGGTTTGAGGGCGTTTCTGGTGCTTCTGTTTCTATTAGTTTGGCAACATGTTGGATTGTTCCCAGAGCTGTCCGTTTTGGCAGGAGCACATCATCTTTTGAGTGATTGGATATGGGAATCTTAACATAGGGTCTCCGTGTGTTGTTAACTTCCAGGAGTCCCTCTCCTATACTCAGATGTCTTAAAGCAACATTATCTTCAACAGGTTCATACAGGACAAAGGGGTCATAATTGTCAAAGTTCTGGGGTACCCTGCATCATACTTGAACTGCTTTTCCAGCTGGGATAGTAACATTGTCTTTGCCAACCCTCACTGTGGCCGGAGTACAGTCTGTTTGTGGCGGCACCTGTATGAAATTGACCATGGCTGCCACTTGCTCTCCATCAACTCCAAAAGCTTTGCGTAGAAGGCTGTAGAGTACGGCACTAGCATCTTTGTCTGACTGTCGTCTTTGTATGATAACACATTTGCTCCAACTAAGGGTGGGGGAAGTGGCAGCTGACTAACTAGAAATGGGGCTTTTACTGTAAGATCGGGGACTTCGTGACCAGCAAACATAACTGTGAGTTCAACCCATCCATCATATGGGACTGGTTGGCCATTAACTGCATAAACCTCAAGTTCATCATCGAAGCAACTCTCTTAGAGGCCTCACAGTTTGGTTGGTGATGTACTTCTTAGCCCACTGCCTGTCTACAATGCTTACTTGGGAACCAGAGTCAAACAATACTGCTACGGGGTAACCACTAATCAAACACTTTAATGTACTCTTTTTACCTACTAGGGGAACTTGACATGTTGTAGTGCTTTGACAGGAGTATCTGCGGTGTTTCTTCTTATGGCACCTAAGCTGCTGGTTCTGATGTCTGGTACGTCGTTTTGCAGGTTGTATTGGAGCAGGTTGTATTGGAGCAGGCTTTACAGGCTGGGACTGTGAGTCAGCGCTGGCCTCTGGCTGTCCCTCGACAGAGACCGGTTCCCGTTTCCCTGAGACTTTGTCCGCTTCAGGCACCCAACTGCTCGATGTCCTGACTCACCGCACACAAAGCAATGGCTGCAGTCCTGGAGGTTTTGCTCAGTGCACTTTTGGCAAAGGGATGTTTTCTTTTTTGTGTTGGCTTGTGGGGGGTTGTGAGGGATGGCTGTACTGTTGTGGCGGGAAGGGATGTGGGTTGTGGTAGGGAGGAGTGGGGGCGGGAAAAAGTGATGTTGATTTGTCATTTTACAGCAAACTTGCACCACATTTACATTGAAGGACAAAAAGGGAAAGAAACAGACCAGGAGTGTCCAGTGACTTTTCTCGTTAACTGCCCCGATAATAAGATCATATTCCCCTGGATTCATCTACAGATGCAATGGAATATTGTAACAGCAGTTCAGTACTTTCATGACAATACCATTTGGGGAGTGGGTTTTTTTGGGTACCGTTTTCATTGTTTAGGGATTGCCTTGCCAAATACTTGTTTCTTGAAATGAATCAAGCACATACGCCTTGCCTGCATAATTGACAGAGAGAAAAGAGTTTTCAGTCATTGCAGTTATGAACAAAAAAGATAAATTGTGTAGAATTGTAGAGTTTTGCAGGACAGTTAGTCTGGACAGGTGGCTTTAAGTCTTTAATTAAATATATAATTGCTCCCAAAGGTGCAGGAACAGACAGTGAACGTCACACATTATAATATCTGTATATTTTCCTTTGGTTTGACCTATTGTAATAATCTGTTTCTTAACCACCATTTGCATTTGCAGTATTCTTGCAGCTTTTAAAATAAATGTGTTTTTATTTAATTAAACATAATAATTATCAACAACAGAATAAAATAAGCACATGCTAAACCTTTTCTAAGCAATTACAAAGAATACGAACCTTTAGCTTTATTATTCCATATAAAAAAAAATCCACCAAACAGCAGATTCCATTCCATTCGTTGTTCGCGGTTCTACAAAGCCACGCCCATCGTGGAGCGAACATATGTATATTCACGTAAACCCCGCCCTCTGGAACAGTTTTTCACAGGAACTGAATTTTACACAACACCGGTAATACACTGAGGTGCTCCAAAGGTGAAAACGTCACTACACCAGTTACACTATGGCGTAAATTCCAAAAATATGTTGATGAAAAAATCCAGTGTTCAAGGCCTTTTTCACTCTCTTGGGAAAATTTACTTTTTGGCTTTACTGACTATTCTGACAAAGAAGAACATAATTTTTACTTAATTAACCTACTCATCTTATTAACCAAGTTCCACATTCATAAATGTAAATTTACTAACAAAAAAAAAATATTTTATTTGTGTTGTTGATTGAATTATGTGTATTGTCTATATCGACAATTTTCAAGACTCTGTAAATAAGAAAGCTTTAAAAACTTTGAAAATCTGTGAAATGTACAATGTGCTTATTTGATTTCATATATGTATAAACATATATATATATATATATATATATATATATATATATATGTTAAAACCTGTACATTATTTTGGAATTTAATACTTCCTCCCCTTGGCAATTTTCTTCCTTTTTTCTTTTCCATAACATGTTGTATATTATTGTTTTTTGAATTCTAATAAAACATTTTTTAAAAGTAACAAAGAAGCCCAGGCGCATCGCGAAGTATTTTTTTGATTGATCGTTTTGCTAGATAAGACTCGTATTACTCGGCTGGGTTCGTGATCATGTAGAGCCCTTTGAATATTTATTAAAACTGGCTTTTTATTCTTCAATCGCTCTTTATGTTGGTGCCAGCCGTTAAAACCAAGAAGAAGAAATTATCCGCGCATGACCTTTTCAACAGGACTGTGTAATGTATCCGCATTGCAGAGCTGAGCATTTGTTGTAAAAATATGTATAATGCGTATTTTTAAGAAAGTGGTCGATCGATATAGGCTAGATTTAAGACCCTTATAGACTTGCATCATGTAGAGCCCTTTGAGAGCCCATTTGTTTAAGTTATCAGGAAATATTTAATTGTGTTTGTCATAAAATGTAAACAAATAAAGCAACACTATAAGTTAAAAGTTTGATTATTACATAGAGACTCTTTTCAGCCATTTAGGGCATTTTCTAAGTATTCATGTAAAAATCTGTAAAAACACTAAATGTGCAACATTGCTTAATCTCAACTGTTTTGTGGTACTCATGGAATAACTATAGTAACAGTTTGTTTGTTTGTTTTTTAACTACAGTATGGTATAAACATGAAAGTGGAGCTGACTGTCACCTACTTCAGTTATTACTTTTGTTAATATGCTCTATTTTATTTTACTATTAAGTTGTTGTTTGTTATTTTCTAGTTTCCTGTAAAAGTTTTAAGTAATTTATATTATTATTATTATTATTATTATTATTATTTGCTTTACCACATTACAGTGTAGCCAACTCTTAACGATTTGCATGATTTGATGACTCTTAATGAAGTAATTTTTTTATATTTGGTTAAATATTAGCTTTGTACATTATGCAGACTTGACATGTTTTAACATTTTGTTCTTTTATTTTTTTATTTGGATTTTTTTGCAGTGCATTTTCTCTAATTGTGATCACAGGTAAAAACTGCATCAGAAGAGGAGGACTTTTCTGCTTCTTCACATTCTGCAGGGACAACTTTTGCTGAATTTTCGTTGAATCTCCAGAGTTTTGCTGAATTCTGCCCACAGCTGAAAAGAAAAAATGACATTATGACTATTAAAAAAATACTTTTAGAACATGACTTGCTTGTGTGTTTGTTTTTACTGTTCTAAGTGGTTGTAAATTATGCATTTTTGTTATGTTCTTGGAAAAGTTTTGTTAAAATTTTGTTTTTTTTGGTGGTGTTGTTAAATTAGGGTCTTTAAGCCTTGTATTTAACTATTTTGATGGCCGCCGATCAGCGTCGCCCTGGCAACCAACAATCGCCACCTGGAACGCATCAGCCCGAGCCCATCGATCACAGCCGGACCCGTATAAAGGAAACACCCGAACCATGACATGTTGAGCAACGACTTTGAATGCTGGCAACTGACTCACCCTTTGCCGTGATCGAGGACGCCCGGGCCACATTTCACCCGAAGAAGCACCGATTCACGGACACCTGGAAGGAGAAAAAGGGACAAAGTTCTTCACAGCCACGCTGATAAACGCCATCACCTCAGTATTGAAATACTCACCTGTTGTTGTCAGTACAACTGGCCTAGAGACCAACAGAACAAAGAGACAAAAAAAATTAACCCGTTGAACACATTAGCTCTGTCAGTTACATCTGTTTTCTCTTTTCTTCGTCTCACAGGCGTGCGTCTCTCTCCCCCAATGCTGCCAGTATGCAGGACTATCTCCAGTAGCTGACCGAGATCAGTGCACATCAGCAGCAAAATTTTGAGCACTTGGCAGAGGGGCAGGGAAAACTGTGTGACAGGGAAGAGTGCTTCCCGGAGATGCTCTTCGCGGCTGCACAGACCACACCGCTCCCGGATCCTCGCGCCGCCGCCTGCCGTTTATTACCAAAGCTCACAGCCGACGACGATGTTGAGACTTATCTCCGTATGTTTGAGACCACCGCCGCCACTGAGGGTTGGCCACGGGATACCTGGGCAACGGTGCTGGCGCCATTGCTTTCCGGAGAAGCCCAGCGAGCTTATTCGGCCCTACCAAGAGCGGCGGTTAACAGCTACGATCACCTTTGGGAAGAAATCCTCGCCCGGCTGGGGTTATCGTCCACCTCCGCTGCCCAGTTGTTCCATGACTTGAGGTCCAGGGCAAGGTCTACAAGGCGGTTCTCGATTCGGGGAGCAGCATCACTCTTGTCAGGCCCGAAGTGGTGGGAGAAACAGTCTCAAGAAACACCCTCCCAGTCACCTGCATGCATGGGGACACCTGCTGTCCCTACATTAACTCTTAGCATCAGAAGAGGAACAGACAAAGCCGTTGTAGAGGTGGGGGTTATTAATGACTTGCCTGTTCCGGTTCTCCTAGGATGCAACTGGCCGGGGTTCGAGTAAGCCCTGACCGATAGAGCACAGCCCGGCCGCCCCACACGGAGACGCCGGCCATCCCGGGGAACCCGACTAGCCTTTGTCACAACGGACAGCGGGAGAGACGGTGAGGCCCCCTCTAGTGACGCTAATGTGTATTTTGATGTCTTTCAAGAGGTCACGGGAGGGGGAGCCTTTGGAGCGGCACAGAGAGAGGACGAATGGTTGAAGCATTGTTGGAAGCAGGTTTGGAGGATTGATGACAAGGAAATTCACCCAGCTCCTCACCCTCTCCAGCACTTCATCATCCAGAACGGCTTTTTGTACTGTGTGGTCCAGAGGAGGGGGGAGGAAGGCCATGCTCTGTTTTTGAGCCTCTCTATGTGAGGAGCGGGCACTTGTAGAGGGCTGCTCCTGCCCAGCAACCCCGTGAGCAAGAGACCGACGTGGGAGGTACCATTGAAACGCCTCCGCCTGCTTTTTAGATTTTCTAAAACCTGTCGACGACGGAACTAACGGCGTCACCGAACAGGTCAGCAGGCGAAAGTGGGGCGTCTAGAAGGCAAACTTCATCTTTCTCTTTCGTATCTGATAAAGTCAACCAAAGGTGTCTCTCCGTAGCCACCTTAGCTGCCATGGAGCGCCCAATGGCACGGGCGGTCTCCTTAGTGGCACGAAGAGACAAGTCAGTGGCCCTTCTAAGCTCTGAGATAGAGTCAGAGCTTACACGTTCGGACTCGTCAAGCTCTTGCAGCAGGTCGGCTTGGTACGCCTGTAATACAGTCATTGTATGCAGACACGCACCAGCCTGCCCTGCTGCAGAGTACCCCTTGCCCACTAATGCTGATGTAGTACGCAGAGGTTTAGTGGGCAGGACAGGAGCCTTCAGAGACGAAGCCTCACTGGGTGACAGATAGTTAGCTAACGTCTGTTCTACCCGTGGCATCGCTCTGTAACCAAAATCACTCAACCACACTATATTCCCATAATAATTATTTGAAGGAATAAAAAATGCTGAGTATGGTTCACTCCATGATTTACACACCACGGTGTGTAAATCAGGAAAAAATGGCAGGCTCCTGTGTGAAGGTGGTGGCTTAGCACGTAGAAAACGTTCATCCAGTTTACTAGTACGTGTTTCAGCTGGTTTCTCAACGGGCCAGTCTAATTTTAATTTGTCAACTGCTTGTGTAACCACCTCCAATAAATGGGGAAAGGCTCATTTACGCTTTCCTCGTCCACCTCCTCGGAGGATGGATGGGGAAGTGTTGACTCAGCCCCGCGAGAGGAAGCCGCTGTTACAGAGCAACCTCCGCCTCCGCGGAGCAAGCGCTCGATCTAGCGGGGGAGGAATGAGATAGAGAAACACTCGTCTCCATTTCCTCCTGTAAATCAAGCTGCGAGCCCCACGATTGTAATCGCTGCTCTGCCTCGGCAGAAGCGGGACCCGAACCGCGAGACTCGCCAACGAAAACCCCGTCTTTAAAAAGGGCTTTCCGTGAGCAAAGCAAACGCAGCGGCAAACGCTCGCAATGCGGACAATCTGAATTAACGAGCGCTGCCTCTACATGCTCCGCTCCCAAGCAAGCCACGCAAAGAGTGTGGGAATCCCCAGCCGTAATGTAGCGCGGACATGGGGAAGATTTCCTTGAAGGAACGAGAACTGCGTCTTCTTGCCATACCCCCTGCGCCCCCTTCGGGACGCTTCAGCCTGGTTTAATAGCAAATATATATATATATATATATATACATACAAATGGTAAAATTAAGCTGTAAAATAAATAGTTTATCCCGTTAAATGCTATTGACTTTGAAAGATAGCAACATAAAACAGGCAAAAAACTTAAAAGCTTTAAATTTTTAGATTTTAATCTAAAAATTTGATTATTTTTTTAAGGTTTTCAGTTGGAAAAAGAGGGCAACCACCATAATTCAAATGGGTATATCTTTAAAATCATTCAAGGCATGACTTTGACTAGGATATCATTTTAAAGCTTTTAAATCATGAAAACATGACTAAACATTTTGATCTTATTTTTGAACAATGACACAAGGAGTTTTTATTATGATAGCACTGATATGTCCATTGACATAAATACTTGCTTTTGAGAGACAAACTAAATATTTTGAGTAAGTTACAGGCTTTTGCAGGTATGCAAATGTATTTTTTTCACATTTTCGTTTTGATCTTTTGCTAACTTTCTTGCATTGTCAATATTGTGTATTATATAACAATCATATTTAGCTTTTTTAAATTGTTATTTTTTTCTTTCTATTGTAAACACAATTAGATGAGAACCAGATAGTGAAGGACACAAAATGTATCACAGAAGGACAACAGAATCTGATTTAATTCCTCCGGAGGATTTGCTTTGTCTTTTGCTTTTGTTTACAGGAAATAATGAGCCCTCCATTGCTGTGCTGTAGTTTCAAGCACAGATGGTAGCTAATGTACTCTCTGATCATTGGGTGCCAGACATAAGCCACTTTTGATGAGTAGCTGCTAACATGTCTTAAAAATAAATAAATAAAATCTCACACCATCAAATGTTACACCACCACAAATTCTGTTACACTTACACTCCTCCTTTGTGTGTGGGTGTGTGGGTGACTGGAGGAGTGAGAAACGCCAGAAACAGAAGTCAGGTACATGCAGCAAAAACAGTGTGTGCATTTGTGGGTGAAATGATCTTTTTGAGGTTGGTCTGCATGTTCATAGTACTTCCTCTTTTTAACAGTTTTTTTTTTAGTTCAGTTCAGTTGTGTTTTTATGTGCTGCACTCGGTCTCTGTCTTACTAGCTCTGTCTCACTTTCTATCTCTCTCTCTCTCTCTCTCTCCATCTGCTCTCTTCCCTATCTGTGTCTATCTCATTTAGTCTCTTTTTCTGGATCTCCATGTTGCAGCTTGATCCTCACTTTGGTTTGGGTTCATTTCTTTTAAAGTGCTGGCACCCTGAACTTTGTTTTTATTGGTATTTACAGTGTCTTCTCTCTTCCTCTTTCACTCTCGCTCATATACTTTTTACATTGTGTTGTCAACGTCATCCAGTCACATTTGCATGAATGACGTTTGTATTTCCTCCATCAGCAGCAGAAACGACTGCAAGAAAACTAAAGAGAGAAGAGGAACCAAGGGCCTTTGTGGTGCCACAGTCACATGCTCTCTGTTACTCTGTTTATTTTACCTCGCACTGCTCCAAAGCTGGATATTTGTTCGCGCATTTTGGATTTAATTGGGCAATCTTCAGCTGCTGCTGTGTCACCTCTAAGTTCCCAGCTCTGGTGAGTGACCCATTGCACTATGTTAGACCATGCACACTGATCTTCTGTGTATCTTTTGATGAGCATGATAGGAATCTTTTATAAGCATAATGATGTGACACACAGACAACAGGGCACAGGTACTGTAAAGGGATGTGAACAATGCAATGAACTGTACTGTTTAAATCTAACTCTTTCTGCAATTAACTAGGGATGGAAGGTCATGTTATTTTAGTTCAAATCATATAAAGCTTGAGCTTCTCAAATAATAAAAAAATGTCAGTTGTCCATTAGCATTTGTCCAATAATATGTGTTTTGTGAACAACTAAACAGCATCAGGTTTAATGAACATGAGTCAGTTTTTAAGGCAGTGATAAATTATTGACAAACTTTCCACAAACCTCAGATCTTTTAGACAGGACTGTATTAAAGTCTAAAGGACCCCCACAAGCCAAGTGTCATCATAAATCTGCAATCATGTTACAAGAACTAAAATAAAAAATTTAAGTGAGAAAAATATTAGTAATTTTTATATTTTTAATATAAAAAAATAAAAGTGTCTTCACGTTTCCATGAATGCAAAAATAACCTAGTTTAGGTAGGAGGTCCTTGATGCTATCATGTTTCGAAATGAGTCATAACTCTACCACCATCGTTTTTTTTTTCATTCTCCTCTGGTGCTTCTGCAATATGCAAATATTGACCATGCGTTCATATTAAATATGAGACTCCCACTAAACATAAAATCAAAGTCTAATTTAAGTATCTTCACCACATCTTTATATTTCTATGATTAACTGTGCAGAGACAATAGCTTTCAAATCTAAACATACTTTTAAGTGAGCTTTTTTTTTTCCAAATAAATCAATAATCAACCATTATTTTGTCTGCTGCTATATAATTTTCTTTTGAAGTCCAGATTAGCAAGCTTGCTCTAATACACATTTTGTAGTTTCTAACCTCTCAGTCCTTTTAAACAACGGTGTGTTTGAAATCTTTATTTCTTTAGTTTCCTATCATCTGTATTTAATTTTAGCTTTTAGGAGGAATCATTCGATAAAGTCTTAGAGTCCAGGCTTTATAAAAAATAATAATAAAAATCTAAATAATAATAATGAAACTGTTTCTTTTTTTAGGTAATTAATGAGCTCCATCTCCCAGCATCACAAGGGTAGTGTTACCATGGCAACTAGCAAGCAGAGCTTTGTGAGAGCTACCGAGCCTCAGTGTTCAGCATCTTCACAGAGAGAGGAAGAGACGTGTGTTAAGGCCCCTCTCCCGACTATGTTTGTCCACAGCGTTCCTGCCCCTGGTCTGCAGCCTTATCCTCAGGCCCAACCTGGAGCACTGCAGGACACGACGGTTGTGCCACTTTTTCTTCCAAGGATGTGTAGCAACTCGACTCTGCCCTCTCTGACACTGCATATTGCCAGCGGGGCTGTTTTGCAACAACAAAGGCTAGTGGCTCCAGCAACTTCGGGCAGACCTAAGTCTGTTGGAAAGCATATTTGCCCACAGTGCGGTAAGGACTGTCTGAAGCCCAGTGTGCTTGAGAAACATCTTCGTTGCCACACAGGAGAACGACCATATCCCTGCACTACCTGTGGCATTTCCTTCAAGACGCAGAGTAACCTTTATAAACACAAGCGCACACAGGCTCATGCCCGCCTTTCCAGCGAATCTGACAAAGGCACCTTCAGCAGCCAGGAAAGCACGGAGAGTTCAAAGGACAACAGTACAAGTCTATCCTGTGAGATGAATGGTGGAGATTTAGCTGACATAAAGAGGGGCAAAGAAGTTCTTCCTGTCATGACAATATCAAGTCATTTAGACTCTATAGAGACCAAGACAATGTCTATAGAATGGGCACTGCGCAATGCTGCCATGGTTGGATTAAGCACAACACCAGCGCTTCAAGGCAACATAAATTCTTTGAGAAAAACTGTGGAATTATCAGATGGTGAGAAAAATAATCCTGCTATCCAGCAGAAAAGTGCACTGAGTGAGGATGGATGTACAACACTGACTCCAAATCGTATGCCTCTTCAGAGGCAGGAAGCTTTATTTTCCAAACCGTGGGATTCCCCCATGTCCAGAGGAAAATCTCAAAGCCACGACAGCACAGACTCTGGCTTCAGTGACAGCAGTGAGCATCATTCATCCTGCAGTCCTGGAGCAAGTTTGCATTATCCCAGTATGGAATCATTGACAGAAACCACTATGGAACAACAGGAACCAGGCACATCCCAGATACCCTCAGAGATGACCTCTGATCCTAAATGCAAGGTGTCCATTCAGGAGAAGCAGAGGCTAGAAGAACGGATTTCGAAACTAATATATGAAAATAGTGTGCTAGTGGATAATAAGCAACTGGAAACTGTGCGGCCAAGAAAGACGATATTGTCAAAACAAGGAAGCATTGATCTTCCTGTGCCGTACACTTATAAAGACTCCTTCCATTTTGAGATAAAGAGCAGCAAGCACAGCTCAAGCTCACAAAATCAAGACAGAGGAGGTGGGGCAATTCACCACCCTGCGCCTACACAGCACTCCCCTGGGTTGGAGCATGCACCATTAACACGAAGCAGTTCTTTACCCTTCTCTATGGGTGGTAAACCCACTGATGGAACAATGAATTTGAATCTTAGCAGACGTTGTAGTGCAGGACATGTTTACCCATTAAGGTTATCAGGCCAACAAGCACCAGGTCATCGCTCACTAGTTAGGCAAGTAGCAGTAGATTGTCTGCCTACTGCAGAGGTATCACTAGTTGAAAGAGGCAGTATTAGCAGCCTTAGCTCGGATGGAGACTGTACTGATGTTGGAACAGAGCCAACTATAAAGGGAAACCCCAGGAAGAAAGCCCGAAAATTTGACTACACAAAATGGCACACTTACAGAGGTGGGACATTTACAAAACTCTACAGTACCAGCAAAGACTGTACACTGAAAGCAAAAAAGACCACACTGAATTCTGATCAAAGCCTAGAAACACAAATTAGCCAACAGAAGGACAATGGATCCATGTCTCTGAGTTTAACTTCTTGTTCCATTTTGACCTTACAAAGTGACCTTAAGGTGTCAGACACCAGCTTTGAAAATCATATAGAGGAAGACATGGACAGGGATAAAATAACAACACAACTCACTGACTTCCATATCCCATCAGAGAGGAAGAAACAGCGCACTGGGAATGATATGCAAAAGCTCAGTGTTTCAGATCCCAGAGCTGGAGAGGACAATGAAAATCTGCATGGTTTAGTCAGTCAGTTACCTCTGTCAACTTGTGCAACGTATGGCTCCGTCCCAGTTCCTGCACAAAAGGTCAACATGCAAAATCTCCACCCTAAGGGTAGCTTCATTCATCAGTTGTCAAATCCAAGTCAGTTACTTGGTAATACTCTAAGCCCAGCATTTTGTCTTATCAATGTGAGTGGGACATCTGGCAACCCGTCTGGTTCTATCAGCAGCCCTACTGTCCCTGAAACCAAGAGCAGTTTTCCTCCCAAATACCAGCTGAAGATTCCGTGTTCCACAGATGGAG
Source organism: Enteromius viviparus (assembly GCA_032353835.1). Lineage (NCBI taxonomy): Eukaryota > Metazoa > Chordata > Actinopteri > Cypriniformes > Cyprinidae > Enteromius > Enteromius viviparus. The sequence continues at coordinate 840,079 of JAUCNO010001513.1, forward strand.
TGTCGGCTTCTTCTTCTGGCTCAGCTTTAGCACTTAGCACTTGCTCAAATGTTCCAGATCTCAGGCAAAGCAGCAAAACTACAATGCAGTGTCATCTTGAGAGCAGCGCATTACCCTCTAAGCAATGTCAGGGTATTTCAATAGTTACAACCTCTGACCAGAGTAAGCAACATTTATTGTGCGCAACAAATCCAATGCCTATTTTATCGCTTTCCGGTTCAGAGCTAAATAAAAAAAAAACTTTGGACAAAAAACTCCTGACTCAAGTTCCGTCTACAATGCTTACATCAATTTCAGTTGTTTCTCCACCAGAGCAGCATCAAATATCTTTGTTGCAGAGCAACTGTGCAACATGTTTGGTAGAAAACCTGTCAACGGGTTCTGTATCATCATCCTCAGAGAACATTCAGTCTGTTACAGCAATGAACACTTCAGCAGTGATTTGTGGTTCAGAATCTGGTGTACAAACCTCTTCTTCAGTTACTACGACTCCTACAATACACAACCATCATGCCTCCCCTGTGAATGAATCAGGAAAACCTCTTACAGGGGACACCAAAATTACAATGTATGAGAATACTCTGAAAAGCATGGTGTCAAAAATGGCCACTGATGACTTTCAAGGTTCCCAATCTGAAGAAAAGATGATGCTACTAAATGGATCAACACAGGCTCAGAACACATTTTATGTACGGACAGCAGACCTCCAGATAGTCATGCAGCTAATTTCTGATGAACAGCTAGCTCTGATAGAGCCACATATTGAAACAACAACTTCAAGCACTGTAACAAACCAGACAACACTTTCACATCAGGTGTATAGCAATGATGTGACTCATGTGTGCATGGCACAGGAAATGGTAAATAATGCCGAGGCGTGCAAAAAGAACAGTCACAATTGTGAATCCGCCAGTCCAACAAACAAAGCAGAAATTGAATGTAATTTAAACTCTCAAAAATATAAAAGTTCTACAAATGGAAGCCCTTGGTCACATCCAGAGAAAAATTTTCATATCTCAGCCTCAGTGGATTCCAAAAAAAAATCAACTGGACAGCTGTACGAACCACAGAAGATACCTGAGAATTCACAGAAGAGAAAATCTGCTGGGTTTGAAGTTACCACAGAGACACGCCACAAACTAGTGTCTGGAGACAAACTTAGTGAACCTTTTTTAGTGGAAAGTAACCATTCTAAAAGAGGAAATGACAAAGAGCTCCAAAACTCTTCTGTTCATAGACAAGATTCTGACAACTCAACTGAGGACCAAACATTTATAGACACATCCACAGATAAAGTGCTGTTCTGTTTAATGGAGCCAAATCACATTCAAACTACAACAAATACTAAGCCAGTAGAGCTAAATGTAACAGGCCACCTCATGCCAGTCACTCTATCAGAAAACTGTGTAAATATTCAAACAAAGATCGGAACTTGTATTTGTGAGAAAAAGACCTTTACTGCTGAATCACATCATATGCAAAAAGAGTCAAGCTCTACAATACAACCCAGTCATAACAAGTCACACTGGGCTGCATGTGGCAATTCAGGTTTAGATCCAAGAGAATTGAGAGCTTGTGACAAATGTAAGCTCAACTGCAAGCACGGGAATCTGCTAACTGAAAGATTTTGTAAAGGCCAAACACCAATACAGTATGATTTCAAACAGACCTTTGCTCTAGGCCAAGGTGACTTTGGGAATGACATCTATGGTCAAGTGAAAGCATCCTGTCCAATGCTGAACAGGACAACTAATATTCTTGAAGACAGTAGCAGATGTGGAGATGCCCATACAAACCATGCCAATCTGGAAATATTTACAGGTGGGACCAAATACTTACTATATAACTATGCAGGGTAATATTATCATGCTCTTTAAAGTGTAGAACTAGTACTTGCATGTGATAGAAAGATAAATAGACATTAAATAATACAGGGTGCCATAACATTTTCTCTCCACAAGGTGGGGACAAGATATCTAAACTTCCAGTCTGTGTTACTAGACATTGTTCTACTACAATGTTGCTTTTGATCTCTCTGAGAAAGTCTAATTTGCACACACACTTGTAGATTGCTCCAGATATTTTATAATTTTAACACTTCAGCTGTTGAGTTGCCAAATCTTGTTGTTATTGTTTTTTTACCAGTATTAAGAGTAGTAACATAAGAATTTTAAACTAAATCTTTGAATTCTTCATGAAATTTTGCAGAATTTCAAGTGGATGAGTACAGAAAAGCCTTGCAATTGAAGCAATCTGACAACAATAGTAATAAAAAGCAAATTGCAGGATAAAGAATGAAATTTTCGGAAAAGCATGCTTGGATGGAAAATTTAAAGGGCATGCAATTTACCATTGGCCAAAAGAAACTGAATGAACTGCAACCATAAAAATTAAATAAACAATATGTTTTCTGTATTATGAGCAGACATGCCAGATGTCGGATCAGATCTCAGATTGGTATGCACTACAAATTTAGTATAATTATTTAAAAAGAGAGCTGTTGAACCATTCTATCTTGCCCGTTATTCATTGACATCCGTTCACAAGCATAACCTGTTTTGAATTCAGTAGGATCACTAAGATATTATTGTGAGAGGGTGAATCCAAGGTGAACATCATTAAGTTGTCATCACATTCTTTGCTGCATTTTTCGGTCCTAACATATGTAATTCCACTGTATTCTTACACCAACATGATGTTTCTCTTATGTAGTCACTTGTTAGACGGAGACCTTTAATCACTCAATTTAGTCACAAGAGCAAATATGAAGAAGGTCAAGGTTTATTCAGAAGGGCCTAGAATAATAATAAATAAATAGAAAACAGCCCCCGAAAGAAAAAGGAAAGGAAACTGTTGTTTCTTGATTTAAAGTGAATGGTGGTCTCACTATTAGAGATAAAATAATATTAGATACTCCCATAGTATTTTTTTTCCGGTGGAAGCCAACGGTGTCCCAAAACAAACTTTTTTCAAAATATACTAATTTGTGTTCAGCACAACAAAGAACTCCATTCAGGTTTGAAACTGCTCGAAGGTGACTAAATGATGACAGAATTATCATTTTTGGTGAACTATTACTTTAACCCTTTCAACTAGTCTGGACTGCCGTAAGTTTGACTGATAAGATGTATTCAGAGAATTGACAATGTGCTTAGGATCAGAGATCACTGGAAGATGGTCCCCACAGGGACTCACCAGAGCAAAGACCGAGGGGTTAAAGGGAGATTTTGCGCCTGTCTCCATTCCAAATGGCTGACAAGCAATCTGAGAGCCAAATTCAGCCTCCTTTTCTGAGCAATGCTGCACAGAGACATGCGCAAAAGTTCAGCCAAACCAGTTCCACCCCAGAGAACCTGACTGATTGTTTTTCATCAAGACAATAATTTTTATATCTCCATTGCCGTAATATATGGTAGCATATGCTGGTCCGTGTGCTTTGATATACAATGTGAAACTGTCATGATATTTTTTTTCTTTATTTGGCTGACATTGGGTTTGCAATGAGGCATATGTTCCAGGAGGCTGAACGGCAAAAGATCTGCACATTAATTACATACGTTTTATGCCTGAAAGTTTTGCATTCACTATAACAGTTTTTTATTCAGTTTTAAAGGGATTTCTGGGTGCAATTTATCAGTTTTTAATAAATTAGTTCTTGGTTGCCATAAAACTTATTTAGATGCTTATAAAAACATTTACAGACAGTTGTGTTTGCATGCTCATATTTTATGAATCTTTATGTTTTGAACAACACAACAAAAAGTTGCACTTCTTTTCATATCAGTATTATACACATGCATTGAATAGTGTATTTATTTCAGTGCTTGGAACTGGAAAATAGAACATACAAACAAACAGGATATTGATTCAAAATACAGATAGTAATTTAGATTTTTTACATTTATTTATTTATTTGGTCTGTCCTTTCTCTTAATTTTTTAAATGTAATACAAATATTTTTCAAGAAAAATGAACAGTTGATTAGATGTACATTACAACTAAGTAATCATTATACAACTAAGTAATCATTATACATTAACTAACTAATAATGATAAATTTATCTGTTACAGCATTTATTAATTAATATGTAAGCTCAGGTACTTTATTACATTACTTTTATTACTATTATCCAAACGCACACTATTATTTAGTGCCTTTACACTGATTTGTTTTCCCTGTAAAGTTTCATGTTATGTTCATGTTTATGTGTTATGAATGACAGAGGACACGACGGACTAAATAAAAGAATATTTAATTAAACAAAACTCCAGAACAAAAGAAAAGACTGACGAGGCAGCAAAAAGAACATGCAGCCAGGGGAACACAACATAACATTACATTAACAAGACCTGGGGCCTGTTCCATAAAACAAGATTAGAGAATAAGCCAGGCTTATTTCAGTTAGTCTGACTTATTGCCAGTTAATTCGTATTACAATAAGTCAGACTATCTGCCGTAAGCCTGGCTTATTTGGTAAACTTGTTTTATGGAACAGGCCCCTGTTTGCAGGGACATACAGCCAAAACTGAAAGGTGACTGTGATACCTGACAGGCTTTCGGTTGGAAGCTCCTGCTGTTTCTCAATCTTGGCCTCTAAAGACTCTGTGCAGAACTGGAAGCCATGCTCTGCCAGTTCGTTCCTGGAAATGAAAAGTCAGAGTCACTGAACGGTGCAGAGGTTAACAGGTCAATTTCCTCTAACTGCTTTTCCTCTCTCAGCAGAGGAGCACAACTCACTTGTTTTGAGTGGCATATATGCTGGCCAGCTTCAGCGACATCTCAATCACTGCGTTGTCATCCTTTTGAGATAAAACGGGTACAGGGGGGTTTAAAAATAGACTGGTCCTTTTCTTGGTTGGTTTCCAGGATAATCAGTCAACCAAATATTAAGGAATCAGTAGAAAGCTTTGTGTTTTTACCTGAGGTGTTCCTCCTGACAGCATAAAACTCATGGCTGCTTTGAACAGCTTCTCAGCCTGCGACAATAAACAAAGAGAGTCACATGCTGCCGTTTGCTACAGATGTACGCATTAATAAGTACTGAGTTAGTAGAGTAGGGCAGAGGGAAGATCACCCTAAGCCAGGGGTGCCCAACTCTGCTCAACCCTGGCCTAAGCCTTACTCACATTTTCCAGCTGACCTTGGACAAAGGCAAGATTCGCCATCTGTGCAGCAAGACAAACATCTTATTTCATTTAATCTTCTCTGTCATATAACGTACACTACTGATGGTTGCAATGTTTTGTTTAACAAAAGAATAAAATGAACAGGGAAAGGTGAAAAAGGCAGGAAAAAACAACATACCAGGCTGTATGTGTATATAATGGCATCATTATTGTGCATCTGATGTGCCAGTCGAACAGCTTTGTGTAAGAAGCCATTGGCAGCATCCAGTTCCCCAATCATCATGCTGTACTGTGAAGGACGATGGATAACATTCAGTCTTCAAAAATAAATATTATGAAAATCATTTGAGAGAAATATTAAATACTAAAATGCACTACATTACTTTTGCCTCTAATTCAAATCTGGACAATTTGATTCTAGTTTCTGGAAGTCAGAGCCAGTCTGCGTATCTGACAGAAAATCATGTAGTGATTTATTTTTTTAGCTTTAGATTTCGAGTCAATTCAGTAGGACATAAAAAATGTCTGATATTATTAGCTGGGTTTATAACATTGTTTTTCATGATTCTGCATGACTGTTAGCGCATGATCTTCAGTTGATTAATGTGAAATGTCTTGTTCTTTTTCTGTCTGCAACCATTTACAAAATCTGCAGATGAAAAATAATACTTACTAGTTGTTTTACAATCTTGTTTGAAAAATGCATGTAGTGTATGCCAGCCTTAAAGGAATAGTTCACTCCCCACCTCCAAAAAAATGCTGAAATATTCACTTTACAAAACATTAATAGATGGTCTGGTGTTGTGTGATCACTTGGGAATCATTGTGAGATTTTTATAAGCTGTTAGGTGATAACTGTTGAGCAAGTGATTTAATGCTAAACATAATGCTTAAAAAAACAGCTACATCTTGGATGGCCGAAGGGTTCTTTTTTGGGCTTATTATTCCTTTAATAAATTTTAGGGGCTTTTTTGTTTTTGTAAAGTCCTCAAACCTGAATCCACAACTAAACTTGCTTGTCATTTAGATTTTTTTATGTAACACAAATAATTGAATTATAAAATATATGAAAATGTGAGTAAAAGTATAGTAATAATTTGTACTAAAAAAAAACAATTCCTCTTATCAAATTTTACTGTGGTCTCAGCCTATGCTAGGACCAACAAATGTAGTTCAAGGTTTTGATGTGACATCTGTGTGTCAGTAAAGAGTAAGGCGTACCTTGGCTTTTTTCAACAGCAGAATAAGTTCATCCTCAAGTTTTTGTTCCTCGGTCCTCTCATCAGAGCTTCCAAAAAGCGAAAAGGCTAATGCAAGAGCAAACCTCGTAGTTAGACACCATTAACGTGCACAGAGCTCACATCGCGTTGAACGAACAGCTGTTATGACAGCATCACGCACGTTACGTCATGTGTCAAATACAAAGAAAGCCTGCATGTCAACTCACCCATGACTCCCCACGCAAGAGTCCAGCCGCTGACCCCAGCGGCGCCTGCGGGACGCTTCTCCCTCGCACACAGATGCCATGACCTTCTGTGCCAGCGGCTCGACCACACGAACACACCAGCCGGCGCATCCCGCGGTTTGATTCGTGCTAAAGATAAGCCGGAACCGGACACATTTCTCGCGCAGTCGTTGACACTGTGCTTTAAACGAGCTACCTGTGCAGCGAGCTGTCGACAGTAGTAGCGCAGCGCCATGTTTCTGTGATTGACGTCAGGCGTGGTGGTCACGTGACCATCTCTGGTTTTCTTTTTTCCCCGTTTTATTTCCATTTAAATTTGACTTTAAATAATATTTGCATTTTAATTACCTGGCTTTTAAAGCAGTGTACATGAAACATATATTTTTATATTATTATTAGTTAAGATTAATGCCTTAACACTAAAACATACGGGTCATTCCTGTAGTTTTTATACAATAACTTGAAACAATCACGTTCCAATATCACAAAACATTTGTTTGATTTAATCCTAATATCACAAAAAAAATTGTATTTATTTATTCCTATTTTCCTTGGCAATGTTGCTTTAATTTGTAATTAAAATAATATTTTAAAAACAAACTATAAAGAGCAGGACCTATTTCTGAGGTTTTTTTTTTTTATGATTGCATAACAGGAATAACATGCAACACACCAGTTTATTTTTTACCGTGCTGTTTATTTATTTTAGTAAAGCACAGATGAGGTTACAAAACAACACAATATCCTGTTATCACCCACTGGCCATTAGTATTTTAACAGGAAAAAGGGGGAATGATTTTCAGTTCTAAATCAGCACACAGTGGGTCTCTGTACCACGCATCATGCAGTAATTACAGGTTAAACGTATTCATTTGTAGACACAGAAGTGCACAGAGAGAGAGATAGGAAAGGCATAGGGTGATCCATATACACTCACACTTTTATATGCACATGTACAATAATAACTGCACAAAAAAAATTACACAGATCACCTTAAATTCTGAAAAAAATAGCTTTTAAAACAAGCATGTTAAGCTTTTAGTGTCTGTAAAGCATTTAAACACTTAATCTTAAAAGGAACAAGGTTGCGTGTGTGAAATACATACATGTGTGTTTTCTAAACTGCCATTTCAGCAACAATACTGTAGGTTAGCATATCCTTAAATCAAGAAAGAATGTGTATGGGTATGTGAGACATTCTACCCAAATCTCATTGTAACAAACAAACGAAACACCAATCCATCAAAAAGATGAAGGATTCATTTATAGAAACCGTTTAAAATGCAAGCAAAGAGGAATGTCAATAGAGGTCGAAATGACCCAAAAACCTGTTGAGGTTTTCAGAATTAAGAAAGGTTTCCCCAAATGAAAATGTCAACACACTTCCTACACGTTCTTAAGAGACAAGAGAAGCATATTAAAGCCCATGGAAAATAAGCCCTATGTGCTTTAAACAAATCATAAAATATATGATATCATCTTTTGTCTCTTCTGCATGTAATAAGTCATCTATTTTCAAATAAGTCAGCACCTGATAATTCAGTATCTAAAACATTTTACTTAAAGGTGACTTAGAAAATTAGAAATAAAAGCAATCAAGTGTCTTGGAAATGAGCAAAAACACCCAAGCATCACACACTTGTGAGTTAATTTACGAGGCAATTTAAAAGACATATATTGCAGACATCCGAACTGACCTGTTGGACCAAGTGCCGTAATTAAAACCTCTGCCATCATCACTTGACAGACCTATATATTTGGCACACAGTATAATTTCTTACTTTGTTTGTTTATAAATCTGCATTGGCTGCATACAACAACACTGAAATCTCATTATCAACCAGCATTCAGAGACACAAAATATTTGCTTACCGCAACAAGTTCCTTTAAGCTCCAGCTTCTGTCTCCCATTCAAGAGCAGGATATTGCACAAAAAGCAATTCAAAGTGTCACTTACGGGCCTCTCTAGCTCTGGTATAATATCACTGCACAATGCTGCGGACTGAAAAACTCAGGTTGAAAACACGGTTATCCATTTAGTGATTGCCAACAAAGAAATGCCTGTCAGGTTTAAGATTCATTTCAACTATACAACGTGCAAACGAAGGGATAATATCCATTGACAAGTAAGTACTGCCACTATATTCCCCACTAAATCACACCGATTTTTTTTCTCATTATTGTGTGCTGGAATTCTAAACATTATGACATAGGGTTTTTCAAATCACTTAAAACTGAAGACACAAAAATGATGTGCAGTGATTGTCTACCCTGAACAGCATGTGTATATCTGATTGGTAGCATGGTTATCTTGCAGCGAGGGTGCATACGAGGTGTGCAGAGAGCTGCCTAACCATGACCAGAAGGAAAACAACAGCACACATCAAACTTCAACTGCCACACAGAATGAAGGAAGACTGTTCGCCCCTCACCAAACCTTGGAGTAACTGAGAAGGGTGTGTGTTTGTGTATGTGTGTGTAACAGAGGACAAACGCCAAAGCCTAGACTCGGCATGAACACCTCACTCACGGCTCCCAAAGAGCTGAAGGAAAAAGAGGAATATGTAAACCACATCCATGTAGAGGCAGATGGCTCCGAACACATGCTCCTCTGGGTTCAGAGAGTACCGCCTGTTGCCGATCAGCAGCTGCATGTCAAACGCCAGAAACTAAAGCACAACAAAATGAATATTAAAGTTCGTATGAAGCACACAAACATGACAATATTACAGAAAGGGTACTAACCAGAGTGAAAACCAGAGCACCAAATCCAGCATAAGCCGTATGCAACCAGGGTATCTAAAACCACAGACAGAAGCAGATCTTTGAGTTGACAACACCGTATGATTGGACTGATATCAAAGTTATAGTACTTTTCTTGCAAAATTGAACGTAGCATCACAGGAAGTATGGGCGGGCCCAGGCTATCATATAACCACAGCACATAAGGCCGTACTTTTATGAGCTTTCTTTAAGTGCAGCATTCTCCATATACCATTAAAATTACGATTATTTTTTACCAGCAAAATTACGATAATATTTTATAGTATACATACTGTATTTCGAAAAGATAAAGGTAAGTGATAATAATGCAGGATTATAATGACAGCTTTAAAGTGATCTAGTACTTAAATATCTATGAAGGGTTTACAAGCAGCTTACATATCCAAACGGTGCGGTGAAGAACAGCAGAAGCCCGGTGATCATCAGCACCATCATCAGGGAGAAAAGCAATCCATGACAGGTAGTGAAGTCAACCTAGATGACAGAAGACAACGCTCTATCAAATTACACATAAATGAAGCGCTTGAAAGAAGATGTTGAGGACAAAATGATCTCACCCTGGACTGGAAACAAAACAGTGTGACGGCCAGACACACGAGTGCTGTGATGCCCACACACATCATCACCACTTTGGTATTATGGTAGCTGAAGATAGAAAAAGAGTGAAGTTAAAAACTGAAAGCAGTACTGCAAAATTCAACACATGCACTTCCATGTTTTATGAGGACATTCCATGGAGGAAATGGCTTTTCCACTTTATGAACTGTATTTTTATCCCATTACACTAACCCTATCCTTCACACCAAACTTTCTGCATTTTTAGATCTTAAAAACAAAACAAAACAATTCTGTGATTTATAAATTGTTTTCCTCCTTGGAACCTAAAATGTTTTTACAAGGACATGGATTTCTGGTGACGCACATAAAAAATGATATGGAAATAATTAGGGTTGGGCATCGTTTTGATTTGAACGATTCTGATTCCGATTCTTCCTTTCGATTCCGGTTCTTTACGATTCTCAATTCCAATTCTTTGTGGGCTGGAGTAACGTTGTTGTTCTCCAAATTTGGTCAAGCGCTTTATTGTTAAACTACAATCACTTACCTGATTGTTGTGACGAGGTAACGTTACTAACGT
>JAUCNO010001513.1:858758-871934 GCA_032353835.1 Enteromius viviparus
ATATATATATATATATATATATATATTATATAATTTATTTTATATGTTTATATTATATATCTAAAAAGAATCTAAATCTACGAGATTAAAGTCGTAATATTTAGAGAATAAAGTCTTTAAAGAATAAAGAGCACCTCTTGCAGATATCCTTTGCTTTTAAAATCTGGCAGTTTTATAGCAAAATACATGCAATAGCTGAAATGGTTTAAGCAGCAATGTAAATCAATAACCTACGGTGATGTAATGATCAGTAATCAACAGTTTCAACACCGACATTTGGCAGTTTCCATCTATATTTAGTGCCTACCACTTTTGGTCAGATCATCTTCCAGGTAGAAATGAGGCCTGGGGGTTTCTGGCAGCTGGTGGGATTTGTCTCAGTCTAGTTATGGAAGATATGAAACCATTCAGGAATCTAATTCCATTCCAAAAGTGCATGGCTTCTTATTGGATCAGACATGTCATTTATGAATTAGCCATTGGGCAAAGAGGGGGTCAAGTGCTATGAGGTCATCTTTCATGTGGAAGACAAAACTAATGCTTTATTTCCCTTATCTGCTATTGACGCACAGTCGCACGTTTTTTTTTTCGTGGTACTGACACGGTTCTTACTCAACTTTCGTGAATCCACGAAAATACGAAAAAAATGAAATATTTGTGTCCTTGACACGAATAAATAGATTTCGTGCTAATTTCGTCATATTGTCACGACCAGCCGTGCGACTGGGTTGTTCACATGTAATCCACTCCAGTCTATCAATTAACTTATTAAGTGAAAATGCGTGTGTTTGTAAGAATGTTTTCAAATTCAAATTGCCACTTCTAGCTAAAATGTACAGAGCAGGCACACAACATCATATTTGGTTAAATTTCAGTTGTGGTGTCAGAAAATTCAAACTAAAATATGAATGTGAATAAAATGTCTAATGTCAATGTTAAATTTTAATTTTGGGGTTATGTAACCAAAATCTAATATTAGATTAATAATGTCAGATTACTGATATTAACTTGATTTTCGTTTTCAAATGGAATGTCTGCCAGACTGTCATGTTCAAAATCAACCTGATGCTATATAGACATCCTGGTGGGATAAGTCCATCCAGTCCATGTCCTGTTGTCATCTTACTTTAAAATCCACCTTAGAGATGTTTTGGGCTATTTTCTTCTGTAAACTGTGCTTGGCTTGATCTATGAGGATATCGTTCCTGATTCGTAAGAGATGACTTTTCTATAGAAAAATGCAATATTATGGATAGTGGTAGCCTGAAACAATGGTTAAAATTTTCTTAATGATGAATTTCTTTCTTATAAGCACACCTTATGAAACATTAATTGATTATTAGCTTAATTTACACCAATGGTCTCAAAGTCAATTCCTGGAGAGCCACAACTATGCAGAGTTCAGCTCCCACCAGCTCCAAATCATCACCTGCTTTGATGTTTCTAGTAATCTTGAAGACCTGGATCAAGTGTGTTTGATTAGAGTTAGAGCTAAACTGTGCAGAGCTGTGGCCCTCCAGGAATTGAGTTTGAGATCAATGATTCACAGGCTATGTTCAGTAGCTGATTTATATAGTTGCAATGTGTCACTGACTGCTAGGTAAAAACAATTTCATCAAACAATGCTTAAAATTTTTTAAGAAACTTTAAGGATTAAAAGATATTCAGAAATTAAGATTGTCAAAAGGTTAAATGTATTAGGAGAAATATGGAGAGCAACTGTGAAGAAAGTTTAGTAAGATGGGCTAACAGGTAATACATAACTAATACAGTGATGAGTTATTAGCAAGGTAATGAGGTAGTTGTGTTTGCTCACCTGTTCAGCTTTTCAAAAAGTAGCTATATAGGTGCACTACTTGTTGGGGAAGATCCTCCTGAAGTCAAAGGAGAAATTTAAGAGTTGATTTAGTTCTGCATCCACTTTGTGAAACCATAATTATATATTTATTTAACATCTATTTGAAAGTGTCCAATTATAAAGCTAGTAAATAGGTTGATTTTTAAATATATATATATTTAAAGGAGTTTGTGTATAAAGTCTCCTAAAAAAAATAACATTTTCAGTGTGTGACTTCTGTTTCGTATTTCTGCACTTTGCTTCATGAGGAAACTATGGGTCATGGCTAAAATTGCTCTCAGATGTTGCAGGGTTAAAAGGCAGACAAGAAATGATTTAGTCTTAATCTACCATCTCCAGCATGCATCTTCAGACGAATCTAAGAATAATGTTGGGTATGACCAGTGCTGCAGGCTGCAGACATTTTTGAATTTGGTTTTAATAGGTTCTGTTTTAATTTAAATTAAAGTTTTAATAATTCCTGTGTCTTTATATTTTATTTTGTTTTATTTCATTCTGTATTATTGTTGTTGTTGTTTTTCTAAGGTCTAAAATAAGTTTAAATGAACGAAATTAAAGAATCAGAATTAAAGAAAATAAATTACATTAAATCGTTAAGGTTTTATTTTATTTTAAAATGTTTAATTTAAGTTAAAGATGAATAGAAATAATGACTGCTGAACTCGTAAGTGCATAACAACAATGTAAAAAAAAAACATAATTAAAGTTACTGCATAACATCATTTGAATTTATAATCATATGGAATCATTTTCATTTTTTTTCTTTATTTTATTATGTGTCAACAGTCATTTATTGAGTTTGACAGCCCTATCATCATTCCCATTATACTGTAATTGATTTTGATAGAACCAATACAATCATAAGGAGTTTCTCAAGTTGTTTGATAATAAGATATGACCTCTAAGATTTGGCACAGGTAGGTTATTTCACCAAGAGCCTTAAATAAATGTTTATAAATATGCATCTCAAATGTCTGACGTTTATATGTCTTGGTGCCCATTGTGATTTCTGCAAAATTCCTTGCTTTACAGATGGTTATCAGGCTGAGACCTCAGTATGGGTTATCATCTGCTATGTAATACAAAGTCAAAATATCAAGATGTGTTATCACTGGCACCCGAAACCAGGATTCAATCACTTTATGGTCAATTATAGGTGTAATTTAAGTTAAATTCAGCAGGAATGTAAATAAATAAAACTGGACTGACCACACAAGCAGCCATTGATTGAATCCTAGCAAAAAGATTCTCAGTTACAACTATGGTGAGATACAATCTAAACCACCATCAAACAGCAAACCCCACAAATTACTTGATATTTACAGTCTCTTTACACATTCTTACCTTTATACAAGACATCTGAGTAAGAATTTATACTGCATATGTCTCATACCGACATGCAGCAGGGCCCCAACATGACTGTTTTTTCAAGATTAATTTCCCAGTGGGATCCATGTGGAATGAGGATTTTAATCCCATGCTGGACATTCCCATGATATTTGAAAGGTGACTTTAGACCTACACCTATTTTCAACCAACTTCATTTCTATTACATTTATTTGACTTTATTTATGTGCTAGTCTTAACTCTGCTATTCATAACTCTTTTTTTATTAGCAGATAACTTTGAAGGGGAAAAAAATGTAGGATGTCACAGTCTTAGGAATGTTCCCATTATGCTTAATGACCGCAAAATAAACAAGAGCTGACATGATGATCATAACTGGATGATCGTGTTCTCCCGTGTTAAGAAGTAAACGGTCTGCAAGAAAACGGTCTGCACTTTTTTTCTTTTAGTTTTTTTGTGACCTAGAACATGATTTTAAATAAAAAATAAAAAATAAATAAATCTGGAAACATGTCATGGATGGATGGCACATTAAAAAAAAATAAAATAAAAAGTAAGATCAGATGTCTGGGCAAATTGCTTTGTTTAGACCCCACATTGTGTATAATATTGGAAGAAGGTATGTTAAAAATCAAATCTATCAATTAATGTGGCATCACATTTTCAGTTCACACAAAATATCCAATCTTTTTTTATTATTATTACTTTTAATGCTGACATTTATATGTATTTTTGATACATAATAACAGTTATTTTATCTGCCAACGATGCTTTACAGAATTAAAGTAAACTGGTAAAATGTATAATGAATAATTTCTGAAAAACTGCCAGAAATTATGTTTGGAATATTGAAAGTCTGAATTCTGTGACAGCAATTGCATTGCAAAGAGCAGTGTTGAGGCCAAAACATGTACTGGACACATTTACTGTCATATCTGCGCCTGCTTAACATTAAACACTCTCATGCCTAGTTCAATCATTTTACTAAGAACTTTTGTCTAAAGCTGCACTTTAAGCTCTGGAAACTCCAGTGTGGTGTGGTCCCTTGATTAATGGGACTGCTGATAGAGAATTTGAAGAAAATGTGTGTCTCTTGAGGTAGGCTACATTGCAATGAGAATAAAATGTTGACAGAAAGAATGCTTTTTCTGAATTAATAGCAGACCTCTGTAATTCCCAGACTTGACACTGATTGCAGCACGTAATAATAGTAACGAATCTTATTTGATAAGGTCCTATTGGCATTAAAGTAGTGTTCTACCGCGTGCGTTGATTTGATTTAATGACATACATATGACAACTGATTTAGCTGTGACAACACATCGGCGCGGTATTCCAGCGGGAGGTGCCTCGCAGGCTGATAGGGGCTAGCAATAAAACCTCCAAGAGCGCTACTTACTGTAGTTTGTTGTTCCGCCGCGCTCTGCTCTTCAGCTTTGCCCACTAACCTGAAAACACTACTGAGAGGCGCATTCGTGTGGGAATAAGCCAGCGACGAACAAAATGTTACTTTTCACTGCAGTTGGATCCCTTAGCACGTCTGGTCAATTCTGGATTTTAAACTGACTGTTCACGGAGACTATCTGGAGTAACTGTTATGGCCAAGGTGTCATTATTGATACATTTGGAAATTTTGTTTTTTATTGGACTAACACTCGCAATGGCGAACGGTGGGTTTAGACTGCATTTCACATGTAGAACACTTGTACAGATTTGGTCTAAATCTCTCTTTGCATGTAATATAAAAATATGTATTCTAAAGCATAAGACATTTTATAGACCCTTTTTTAAAAGTATAAATCGTCCCATGCACACTTTTATTTAAAACGTATATAAATTGTGTTGTTTAGTGACCTCAATATTAAACAGTATATATTAAATATAAACTAATTGCAAATATTTATTTATTTATTTTCTTTTAGGAAATAAACGTAAAGACCTATTCTAAGTTTTGCAATGTAGCCTAGATAAAGGTAAATGCAATATATTCAAATATATGATTTATATAACTTAGGGTTTATATATATGTACTGTTCACCTCCTCTGGGACAGGTGAAAATAGTGAACTAGTCTTTATCCAAAGGTTTAATACCTTTTGTTTTGATTTTCTTTGGGGGTCCAGGACCCACTGCCTCAACGGCTATTTTTCATCCTGGGTAAACCTAAGGCTTGACCCTTTAAGCACTTTTGATTCTGTAGCCTAGGCTATAATATCACCCATATTAAGGTAAATTGTATATTGGACTTCAATAAATGCTTACCACATGAAGTAGCCTGCATGTTTAAGTACATGGATACAGAAATGTGTAAAACGATTAATTGGTCGAAAACAGCATTTACATGGCCCTTTTAGTCCTGGTGCTACATGAGATAATTTGAATGTATAGAATTGACAATTGTCCTAAGTAAAGCATTTTCCTACACAGGATTTCCCTCCTTTCATCAAGATGAGCTTATGAAAAACAGTGCAAAGGAATTAACTGAAGTATCAAGCGAAAATCCAAAGCAGTTTGGTGAGTCTGGAATAAAACCTGAAAGGTGTTATTTCTGCCAGATTCTGACACCTCGGAAGAGAGCCAAGAGGTGTACATGTTACTCGTACAAAGACAAAGAGTGTGTTTACTACTGTCACTTGGACATCATCTGGATCAACACACCAGAGTAAGTTTATAAGGCTGGCTGACTTGCCCATTAAATAATAATCAACAGGTGCTTAAAACTCTTGAAAAGTTTTTTCTTTGCAGAGTAGTAATGTGTCATTAATAAAACTAATGTGGAAAGGGTATCTCATAATATTAAATATTTATAAGCAATTGTGTCCATTAAACATCCATTTAACATATTTTAGTGCAATCTAGTAAAAATGTAGGCTACTCATTATTAAGTGTTTACAGTAAGAAAACTTGCTGTGGAGATACAATGGTTAAGATGCATGTAAAGCTTCATCTCACTGTAAAAAAAAAAAAGAAACTCTACTTAAAAGGGGAATGAAAGAATAAAATAATAAAGATTTGGTTGTTGAAATGAAAAACAATTAACACTGTATAGGATTACTGTTTTAGAAGCAAAAGTGATCTATTGCATCTGGCAGTCTCAACCGAAACACATGAACAAACATTCTCCTTTCTGTCAAAACTAAATAATTTCTGGCCTGCCGCCTCCTTTTTCACAGATAAGATTGCATACTCCTTATGTAGTTTAAGCAAGTCACATGCATCAATCTTATCCAAAAAGTTCATAATAACAATTTATTACCCATGATTAGAGTAACTTATCTTTATTTAAGAGTTGTTAGAGGAAATGTTTCAGCTTCTGCTACAGGCTTCATCTTAGTAAATTACTAAAACTATATGTTACCAAGAACATTTGCCATTATAATGTGGGGGGGTTTACTTACTTTTAATGAAGAGAATTTGTCATAAGTCATGTTTGTAAAGAAGGACTGCAGCTTTAGTATATTACTCAGACATTTTGAAATGTAGGTCTTCATAGCTATAGTAATTGTAATAATAATAGTAATAATTAATATTCTCTGCCACTTGTCTAGGCATATAAGACAGGCTGAAGAGAATGGGCTGAGATCAAAGAGATGCTTGCATGACAGGATGTTTGCAGGAGTAAGTCTTAGCAGATGAGGCCTATGGCTCCCTGAGTATGGCTGTTCAGATCAGAGACTGCTTTATTAGATTCCATACAGTATAAATAAGAGTAATATAATGAGGTGTTCCCAGAAAAAAAACTAATAACCCATTGAGTTAACTATGAGCAAACTATGCCTGTTGTGAATGAAGATTTTTTGTGTCTGCACTGAGAATAAAAAAGGGTTGTATTTGTTAATACTGTCAAATATTTTTATTGATTGATTGATTGATATACTCACTTAATGACAAACTAAACTTCTTTGCCTGTTAACAGAATTTGTTAAACATAAAAGCTCTAGAGATTTCAACAGAACTGAAGAACCATTCATCCTCAAATCCTTTGCACATAACTTTTATGTGTACGTTTGGCTAATTTAATAATGTTAACTCCTATCAGGACAAGTTCAGTTCTCTCAAAATTCCATGTTTTAAATCCATGCATGGTTCAGCATCACATTTCAGACCTCTTGATAGATTGTGTATGTTACCTGCTCTGCGACTGCAGAAAAAAAGATCAAACTGAACAGGGTGTTGAAACGCCACACCAAGACACTTATTAAAACCTTCTGGTCTATACTTACAGCTTCTGACACTCTAAGGTGAATGGAGATGTGATATACAATATAATTTAGAGGGAGACTTAACTTAAAAAAACACTTTGTGGTTTAAGGCATTTAGTACATTAAAGAAAGATTATTTTCACAGTTCACCAGTGCTGCGGTTTCTGTAACTAAAGTCTTAATATTTTTGTATTGGCAGGCGCACTGTCCCATATGGCTTGTCGAATTATAGAGGCTCTCAGCGGGTACGGCGTTCTGCCGAGGGCAGCGTTGGAGGTCAGCGCTGCGTGTGTGCTTTACACAGTGACCAAAAGTGTAATGCTTTCTGCAATCGAAGGTAACAATAAAACCCTACCTAATGAACATTTTTGCAAAACTCAAAAACATATTTATATATATATATCAAAATGCCTTACTGCACATGATTTATAAACTAACATTTTCCAATTTGAATCACATAACAATCTGCATGTGTTTGGCTTTTCTGACTTAGTAAAACTTGGTCTTTAGCTCTGCTGGTACAACATTGCTTTCCAGTCATTTTACAGTAATGTCATCACAGTCAGGTTTTTCCACTGAGCATGGATTGCAGAATACACAGTATCTTATTTGAATGGGATATGTGGACCATAAATATATAGTAATATAGTAAAATGTTTCTTTATGTAAATAACATTAACAGCAGATATTAGGTGAACAATGTAGGCACATGCAATGCAACTGTTTTTACTGCAACAGTAATTTTTTACTCCTTCAGCAGGGGGAGGTCAACATGACTGTCCATTGGAGCACCGCTAAACTGATATTACGTTGGACTGCTTCTTCATTCTTCTGTCCCAACACCTAGAGAATCAGCTCAGAGAAAAGGTTCATGTCTGTCCAAAAGGAAGGCTGTTGGAATTCCATTACTGAGAGGGAGAAGTAAAGAGCAGAGAAGAACTTACGTGGTCAGGAAGTACTTAAGAGATCGACGTGAAAGCATTATGTAACAGCACCTAAGCTAACTTTGAAGTAGCCATGCATTGACTGTCACTCTTAGTGTGACCATGTAAGTCACATTCAGGCAATATGTCTGTGATGGTCTAAATTATGGACTATATTGACTTGCCGCAATGATCTGATCCAAATCAGATGTGCATGATGGAGTTAAATAAGCATCACACACAGGACTTTGAATATTACTGCTTTGACTGGTCACCATCATGTAATGTGTTTAAAGGACTTTGTTAAAATACTTCTTCAGCAACTTATTTAAAAAAAAATGCTGTACTGCAAACTCTACATTTCAACATTGGCTTATTCTAAAAAATATATGTTCATATTTAATACAGCTTGTCATAGTTTAATACATGGGTATTAAGTTTCCTCAATAATATGAATAATTAACAAAGAAGACAATAGGAAAATTGCTTGATTTCCTTGAGCATTTAAGAAATCTTGTATTTCACAACTAACCAAAAGGTGTCTATTTTAAATGCCACAGTATTACACATCATACTTTATGAATAGTTGTGATAAGGAGTATATGCAATAAAGTATCTATTTATTCCACTGACCAAATATTTTATAATATAATATAACATGCAAAGAGAAAAAAAAAAGAACTAAGTTTTTTTTCATATTTCAAACCATTACAAGGTAAAATATCCTTAAATTATTCAGAACATTAACAGTGAAAAAAAAAATGCATTAACTGACATGGACTGTACCGGTTCTTACTTTTCATGGCCGACATACAGGTCATTATGTATGTAAAAGTCATGTACAGATTCACTATTTAACATTAAATTAGGCTAAAATTAATTTGAAGTTTTTTGTGTTTGTGTACTCTTATTGGGCTATAACTGCAACAAACATCAGAAAAGCTGAGATTTTTTCTGTTGAGCTGATTTGAAACCTCCAGGCCTTTGGCTAGATTATGTTCTTTTATTACTTTTCAAAGGTACGTCTTATCCCTCCACGAGAATTGTTTCCTGTCTTGGAATATGCCCTCAGTACACCCTGAGAAATAAGAGGTAATTTCCTTTGATGGTAAAAACAGGTGTATCACGTTTCTCATCAAGAAATATGTTGTTCATAAATAAGAATAATTTTGCCCCTACAAGTCAACAGCTGGTTTTAGATCAGTCCTCAATACATTTCTTACACTTACGCTGAGATGGAACAAACAATTTCTCAAAGACTACCATGAAAGGTTAATTCCCATAAATCTACTACCAATAACACTAAACTTCTTTAACATGTGTTGAATAACAAAACAAAGTTGTTGTTTTTTTAGCAATGGCCGTCAAATTTTTCATATGGCCAGACTACAGAAACTCTCCATGGGACACTACATATTTTTCCTGGAGCCCTGCAGAACTCAGATACTTTTTTTGCAACAGGTAATAGCTTGATGTGTCCCTTTAGGATAAATTTCTGTATTTTAATGCTGATTTTGGCTCATTGGCACATTTTATCCACACAGTGTGACAGTGCTGGCTGTAATAGTTTAAACAGAGCTCATTCTCAAACAAAAAAAACACAACACATTCATTAGCAAACACTACAGTGCATAATTAAAGAACATATAATTCTTAGTTTAAAGCTCATAACTGCTTCCAATATGAGATAGCCCTCCAGGGAAGTAATATCGCCACCTTTTCTGACTGTGTAATGTCACAAACTTTGTGAAAGTAAAATAAATCAAAACCACAGTCTCAAACCAATTTAAGAAATCTATGACACAAAAAGGTCAATACAAAAGTATTTTACTGTAAAAATAAAATAATAATTCTATGTTAAATAAGTTCAATATACACATTATCTGTTAATTTTACAGACATTTCTTTTAATTTTAAAAGACAATTCAAGTGTAAAAATTCAAAATATTGGTAAACCACTTGTAAAAAATCAATATGGGACAATTATATAGCATACTGTGCCCTATATATATATATAGTATTGTACTGTACTGTGTTACATATACCTGCAGAGAATCCCAAGAAAACCTGATCATATGGTAAAATTGCAGGTGATCACATTGACTGTACGTACCACAGTCATTTTCTAATGATGTTGTAAACATCAGACATAGTCACCCTCAGATTAGTCAAACCTTTGTTTAATCATTACTTGCCATACACCCACAAGTGCATGCCAAAATAACAGCAATAGCTTGCCCCTAATGGATTGTCAGACTATTAGAAAGGCCAAACTGCAGTCACGATATAACAGATAAACACTGTTATGGGTTCATGTTGGTTTAGTGGTTAATGAAATAATGGACAGATACATGAAAGTAGTAAGCATTTTTTTTTTTTCTCGAGAAATAATTGTGAACGTACTGATGATACATTGTTTTTAGGGAATAGGTTTGTTTTTCTTACCCATTGCTAAATATATGTATGAACTGCATATGTGCATATACTATATATATATATATATATATATATATATATCATATACATATATATGTGTGTGTGTGCACTTGGTATTCTTCACCTTATGAGGACCAATTGTCCCCTCAAAGATAGGAATACCAGTAAATTTTGACCTTGTGGGGACATTTGTAAGGTCCCCATGAGGAAACAAGCTTATAAATCAAACAGAATTAAGTGTTTTGAGAGAATCTGAAAATGCACACAGTTTCCTGTAAGTGGTAGTTTAGGTGTAGGGTCAGTGTAGGACAATACCACATACACTCTGTACAGTAGAAACACCATTACACCTATGGAATGTCCCCATAAACATGTAATCCCAACATGTACACAGGTGTGTTTTACTGTAATAAAACAATTCTCAAATTCTTAACAGGGCACAGCTTTTGGTCAAAATAGCCATTTTAAACCCAGAATGTCAGTAAATAGTGCCTTGTCTTAAATATGTCTTATTCTTCAGCACACTGCTGTGAGGTCAGATGTAAGACTACTTATTGGTGGATTTGGTCTCATGCCAACTGTTCTAGTCATACACATAGTTTTTTTGCATTAAGTATGTGGGTTACAAGAATCTATCAAACATTCTGTAAGAAATGTTAAGTAAACTATTGTCCCCTTGATGATTTGTCTGCCAAGAATTTCTTTCATGAAGTGAAAAGTGAAAAGAACAGTGAAAAGTAAAAAGAAGTGCAGGAGAAGAAAAAAAGGCTTTTTTGTGTCCACGGGGAGTAATCTCAAAGAAATGGCAACACAAACAAGAGCGTCTGTAACTGTACGCTGACCCTTTTGAGAGAAAAGAATTCATATGGCCAGAATTTTGTTGCCAATACAATAGTTTAGTTTTTAAGCAGAATGTTAATTGAATTTACATGCAATTATTTGAACAAATTTTGAATCAAATTAAGAAATTTGATGAGCAGTATGTTTTGATCCTGATCGTTCAAAACTTCATGAAAAGAAAACTTTTGAGACCACTCATTATGTTGTCAGGTATTTAATCCAAGTTCCACTTTGGAAGCTGAGCCTTGGCGGTAATGCTTTCACAGACATAGGCCTCGTATTAGGTTCCCACTAAAATATTCACACAATTTTCTCTCAAAATTCGATGGTTGCCAGTGGTTTTGGCTCACTAAGAGTGTTTGAGCGTGCTGTTAAGCATGGATCTGCAGGATAGGAGTTATTTCACAGAATCCAAATACATATTAATTGTTGTGTGTTTTATACATTAAAAGCTTGAAAATGGTACTTTGTTTTGTTTTGTTGGTTGATGTAGTAAAGAGTTGAGAGAAAGAGTATCAAACTGAGAACAAATATGGCATTTTTCTCCCTGCTAACTGGCAGGCAACAAGATGTTTTTAAGTGTCACCAAAGCCATTATTTCAGTCTTTTATTCCCCCTAGGACATTCTGCTTATTGAAAGCATTCCTCAATAAGCTGAAGTTGGAATGCTGGCAGTGATGTTGTTGTAAGCTGATGTGAAAGCACCTAAGGCTGTTGCTAGCAGACAATATCCTGCAGTAAGAATGGTTTCAATACATGGAATTGTAGGTTATCTTCTAAACTTGTGAAACATTGTATCTTTTAATTATTTAATGAAATCCTAAGCTTTCAACCATTTAACTTGTCTGAAATGTTTCACTAGTTCACGCTTCCTCATGACATAATAATAATGAAGCAAATTTGTGCAATTTAGAACGGCAGACCCCAAACCCTAGAGGTTAGAACCCTATCGAGGGCAACAGCTCTGCGTCCGGCTCGGCCCCCACATGCCCCACCGAGGAAGGCGAAGAGGAGCGGGAGGAGAAGGGGAGAAGGAGGGATGCACGAAAGATGAGATGGGAAGTGAGGGAAACAGGGTTTATAGTAGGTAGGAAGAATTTGATTGGACAGGTGTAACATAATTAGATAATGCACTGCCAGCCGTGGTCAAGTCCTGCGCTTCCTCCAGAAACCTGTTTGCAAAACTACACTTAGTCTTGATTTTCTTCATTTACACATACTTTTTAAAGAGTGCACTGAACTTTTTACTGCAATTGAACTATACTTAATTGAAACTCTATTTGGTGCCTCAAATTACCCACTGCTGATGCTAATAACTCTTGTCAACATATGCGGCAAGGATCAAAAGCTGAGTTGAATCTGCTGCATTTGGCTGTTGTTCATTTTGTTGGCTCGTCATCTTACCACTTACAGACTCAGGGGTGGAGTTTCCCAAGTGCTCTTCTGTAATTAAGTTGGCTTGTGAAAGCCAACTTACTGATGTTGTACTTAAACTTATTAAGTTGGCTTGAGAAAGCCAACTTACTGATGTAGTACTTAAACTTATTATTATTATTTTTCTTAGACTAAAT